>JABUQX010031491.1:32500-41123 GCA_015478945.1 Trachelipus rathkii | reverse complement strand
TGGTTGGGTCGAAAAACATGGATTAAGTTTGTATTAATAAATTAAGGTACATTTATTATAGGTTATAATCACTTACTACTTATTAACTTATCTAATAATTTGATTTACTGCTTTAGTTAAATAGACATTATACAACGCAACATTTCTCTATTATTTTAATATAATATAAAACAAACTGTAATAATAATGAATAAACATCTCTCATCTCTAGATTGTATATCTCTTCATAATTACATTAGAGCTAATATACTCACACAGTATTTACTAATTATGTACGTAATTTCCTTTCGGCAAAGGTAGTAGAAGTTTCTTGCGTATCATATCCATTAATTCTTAAGCTTTTTATCTAATTTTTTTGTTATATAATATTTAATTGGTCATGAAATTAAATAATCTTATCTTTCTGAAACATAATAGTTAATCGCTCAATTAGTCGAAGCTGCTGCTACAGGTTTATAATAATATTTTTGTCAATATATCTGTGGGAGCTTAGGATTTATTTAAATTAGGGCATTAACGGGTGGTATAGTTATTACTATTTATATGTTATTGCCATGTATCACTCAGTTCATAATTATAACTTCGAGAGAGATATCTTGCTAGGTCTATAGCTTATATTTCACGCAGTATCGTATGTCAAACGAAAGCATATAGCTCTCTCTTCACGTGATACTTGTCATTCGTTAATGTGTAATAGTGGTAGTTGTGTCCAGCTTTTTTTGACAGAATTGGCATATTCAGAGGACTTATCTCTCTCGCATTCAAGGAATATTTTCTCTTCTCATCCGTCTTTTTATGCGTAAATTCTCACGCAATACGGCTTAGCCGCGTATATTTCTAAATTTATCTGTTTAAGATGATATTGGTGGACTATTGTATTATTATATTTATCGGAATGATTGGTTTCGATCTACTATAGATTAAAATAGTATTATATATAATTATTATTAAATATATTATTAATATATATATATATATATTATATTATTATATTAATTTATTATATATATATAAATATATTAGTATATATTATATATATTATTAATACTATATATATATATTTATTATATATTATTATATATATATATATATATTATTATATATTATTTATATACTTATATATATATATAATTATAATTATTAAATTATATTATGTAATTCCTTATTACTAAATCTTAATTAAAAACCTAATAATACCTAACTCATTCAACTATCTAACTTTAAGTATAACAAATATAAATTTTAAATACTGATACGCATTCACTAACGCCTATGTGAATATGTACAATAGGCAATTTTACATTAACAAATACACATGCCGTCACGTTCTCAATGCACAAAATAATAAGCACTCTTACGATGCTAATAAAAAAATATACTTATACATCACTACATCAGTTCTCATTCATCTATACGGCCATAATAATGTAATGAATAATATATAACTAGAACATATAATGTAAACATATCAATAACAAATAAGCTACTCTCGCGATAAGTCCTATGTAGCCTATATACATAACCCACGTTTCGTTTAAGTATCCAAAAAAAATTTGGATTTTTTGACCGCGTCTTTTCAACTTTGCTTCGTTTATTAAAAAATTCGAGTTACTGAAGCGAAATCGTTTGAGATTTTTCAACCTTCAGATTTTTTATAATTTTATTTTTTTGGTTTATATTTTTTATTTATTATTATATATTTGTCTTATTAACATTGCCTTCTAATTTTAATTTATGTCAAGTTAATCATATATGAGTATTACTGGGAGTTATGTATTATTTCAGCTATCTAGTATTGGCTTATAGAGGATATTTATTTATATTTTTGTATATCATCGTACTATTGAATACCATGACATAACTGAGGCTACTATGTTTTATATAGATTGGTAATACCCTATTTTTTTATTCTTATTATTTATGTTATAGTTAGTTATATTTATTATATTGCACTATATTTCACACAAAATTTACTATATTTTACTATTAATATTATTATTATGTTCTGCCGACGAGTTAGAATATATTTTAATTACCAGTTTAGTGATGTAGGTATATTCATAAATAGTGGTATTGTTCGTCGGATACATGTGCATAGATAAGTACATTTATAGTATAATCCTATAGTCCTTATATGAGTATATTATATAGTTTTTATTTTATCTCTATTCAGTGGGAGTACTTCCTTTATTTAGTTTTATTAAGTATATACTTATATATATATATATATATTGAGTAGTTATTATATTTAATATATTGATATTTATTTCAATTAGTATATTTTATTAATATTATTTTTATGAGACATGTGAAGTGAGCTACCCTATTAATTACTATCTTAATGGTATTTCCATGGCGTTCACGAGGTATGTCTAATATGACTGAACATAATGTATACGATTCCGATAGAACGGGAGCACCTTTTTATCTAGTTATTACGGTTGATTCTTTTGTATATATCAATAATAGTGTATAATATACATAATACTTTATTCTAGGGTATAATCACCTGCTAAGAATTGGCCGGAGTCCGAGTCTCTCGGTCTCATCATCCGCGTGAGACGACAGATGGAGGTGCTTCGTCCCCTACTCATTCTATTCCCAACTGTCGGCTCGTAATACTACTCGATCTAATAATTGGGTGAAACAAGTTTATATTTATTTTATATAATATATTTCGTAATTTAATTGACTCTATAATATAAAATAAATAAAAAATAAAAAAAATAATCCCTCTCATTAGAATATTTTTTACTGTCTGAATATCCATATATATTATTTTATTGATATATTATAGTTCTGATAGGATGCATTAGCGTTCTCATATAGAGATTTATGATAGTCAGCTTATAGTATAATTCTTGAATATTAATATTTATTATAAATATTAATATTATTATGTTATATATATTAATTATTTTTTATATATAAAATAATATAATATATTATTATATAATTAATAATATTATTTTAAATAAATAATATAATAAATAAATTAATATAAATATATATATAAATTATATAATTAAATATAATAAATTATAATATAATAATAATAATAATAATAATTAAATTATATATAATTATTAATAATTTATATATATTAGATATATATAATTAAATTAATTTAATATAAATAAAATTATATATAATATATATATATATAGAGGTATATATATTTATATTTAGTCAATTATAATTATGCGAGTAAGTTGGGTTTTAGGTTAAGGATAGTTATATTTCATTTAAGTGAGGGCTTGAAGACTCGATGGAGGGGACAGTAGAGGGAGGAGACGAAGTCATCTGTGATCTCAAGATCACGAGGGAGAGCACTCTGATTAAAAAATCAGTACTTATAGTGCGCGTGTCCTATTTTAGAAATTGTTAATAGTTTTTAGATGTTTATTATTATATATAATTTGTATATTAGGTATATCTTATTAAATTATTATATAAATTATCTAAACATATTATATGATTTCAATTCAATTCTCTATTAATATGGACTTGTTAGCATAATTGTCTATACATTCAGAACGTGACTTTGTTGTCCAATGATAACGTAGTCCTGTGCAGCGGTAGTGAAATTTTATATTTTCTCATTCTTATTATATTTTGCAAATTATATTAGTTCGCAACTAGATGTTGTGTCTCTTATATAGTCTGAGCGTTGCTAGATACTTTAGTAATTGGCTTTCTGCCTCATACTGTAATCCTCTAATGAAGACTACTCTACCACATGGTAAATATTCTCTGTGGCCTAACTCAGACTCACGGTAGGTTTCCAACACCCTCTTTATTATTATACTTTTTTTAATATTTAATTAATTATGTATGGTTATGGTTCACTATTTTTATTATATATACGTATATATTTACGGACTTAATTAATGTAGCTATTATTGATTAGGTTATATATTATACATATATTATATTATATAATTATATATCTTAATCCGATAGTTATACATATAATCGTTCTTGTATATATTAACTATTTATGTTCTATGTTACCGTACTCATTGTATATTCTTGTATAGTTCATACCCTAGCATATATTTAATAATAAATTACTTATACCTGGTAGGTTAATTAATGTAGTGGAGTTATTATGTATGTATTATAGCATAATTATTAAGTACGTATTTTTATATGTTCAGTAATATGAGCGAGTATTCTTATTTTTAATTTTATTTTTATATTTTAATTATATTATTTTATTTTATTAAATTCAGAGTGTAATATATATTGATATAATAGTATATATTATATATAGATTAATATAAAGTGATTATTGTATTATTTATATAAATTATAATTTATATTAATATATTATAAGAAGGTGTGTGAGTAGTTTATAGTATATTAAGTTTTATTATTTGATTTATATACCATTTTAACTTGTATTATTATGATAATATTAGATAATGTGTTCCGAATATATAAATTATAGATTAATTAGTTTAATATGAATGGTATGGAAGATTAGTATATTACATTGATCTTATAATATATATTAATTATATTATTATATATATATATATATTATAATATAATATATATTATAGCAATAAGTAATATTATTTCCGGGTAAGGTATTCATCGGTGTAATTTGAAAGACTTATTAAATATCGACAGATATAATACCTATATCTTAACTAGGATATATATAAATAATGCTCTAAGTATGCACTCTCAGTAGTATATTAATTATAGTATTTAATTAGTTTAGATTTGTTCAGGTATAATACAAGGCATGATAATACTCTTACGACATATAGAGAATTCCTCTATATCATATATTATTATCTTATTTCCCATCTAAAGTCACATATATATATTTAAGTACGCAATTTTTTTAGGTTACAATAATATATATTAATTAATATATATATATTTATTATATATATATATATATATATATTATATATATTATTATTTATTAATTATATTATTATATATATATATATTATATATTTATATATATAATATATTATATATATTATATTTCGTATCATATATTTACTACGGGAGGTTTATTTTTATTGATTGATTATTTGAGTGGATGTTTATTGTTATTAGTGTCTATTGGGAGTGGATTACTTATATATTTTATTCATATATACTATCTATTGTGAGTTTAGAGGTGTTCTGAGAGTTGCTTTAATATTTATTTCTGAGTTTACGATCATGCTTGATCTATGACATATGAGGTGAATCTATTCTAGCTCTTTATATTGAGGTTTGATTTTCCTAATGTGTGGTCCTTACTCTATACTATCTTTTGAGAGTTTTGATATAGATATAGAATATAATTCGTTACCTTAATTACTCCTCTACTCCGCTAAACTTCTGTCCTCCTTATTTTGCTGTATCCGTAAGTTATACTGAAGTCATGTCTAGTTAATTCTGTGCAAGGAGTCTTCAGACAATACTAGTAATCTCTTTGGAATCACATTAATTCCTAGTTATTCGGAATATGACCTTAACGAGTGTACGACACCACTCAGCCTTTATTACAGGAGTATCTTAACTAATTACTCTTATAATCTAGCGTTATCATATAATACCCAGATTATATAATTATATATGCTGAGTATAATACTTATACGTATTAATATCACTGGTTAGAAGGTCTGGATATCACATCAACTTTATTATATTGGCAAACTTATACTATTGATTACTTGAGTTAACTACTGATATACAGTATATATATATCATATATTGCCACTTTCATATTATCGTATTGAAACTATGGTATCTCTTTGATATATAATTATTACGGAGAAGAATTTAAGAAATGGAGAAAATTTACTTTTAATACTTACGTTTGATTTATAATATATATATATAAAATTTATATATAGTTTATATTTAAAAGATTATACGGAGTTAAATCCAATATTTTATATTAGTAATCAATTTTCTGTTTAAATAAATTTTCTTTTTAAATCAGTAATCATTTTTCTGCTGATAAAATCCTATAAATATTATTCTTCCTTAACTAGGTATAATTATGCTGCAAAACTAATTAAATTTTAATTTCTGGGATTAGTACCGAATTACTAATACGCATCATATTTTGGATTCACGGTGTCGCACATAACTGTGATTTTGCACAGTATACTATCAGCTAATCACCTTACATATACTACAATTAATATCTCTTAGGCTTAGATTATCTTATATAATAGAGTTTAGTTTATCTCAGAGTGCTCACTACTGGACATCTCGGATCACATAATACCGGGTATTTGTATAAGCTTGATGTATCCAATATATATCATTATTGTTTCTGTATAGATATTATTAATGGTAAATAACAGTTCGGAATGATCATAAATTTATTAAGTCAAATTGCGAATACTACTATATAGTCACTGTCGATTTCCAAGAAGCGCTCAGTAATGAATGTAGCCCGTGCTTCAAAATCGACCTCGTGAAACGCTTATCGAATTGAATAAAAATTTATACATAATCAATCAGAGGATACAGTGAAATTTATGAGTTAACCTTGGAACTTCCTTTGAGGCGCTCCAGTTGCCAATTAGACTGCCACAAGATAAGCCAATTAAATATCTGTACTATCCTTAACTAGGTCGATAATTAAACAGGTGGTGGACAGGGGGCACTTGCCTCACCCTTAAAATCTTGTGCGAAAAAAAATGACCTATATTTGCCAAGATACTATAACGTTTTTAAGGGTTTTTATGTAGTGGATAATCTAGAAAAATAAGATACTATCAATCGATAGATATAATGAAGTAGTAATTAATTAATTAACAAGCGTATCATAATATTAAATATATATATAATTATATATATATACTTATATAATTAACTATATATATAATATATATATATAATTTTATATTATATATTATATTATATAGTATATATAATATATATATCTATATTTATATATATATATTATTTATTATTATTATATTTATATATATTTATATATATCTACTCCATCATCAACACCTTTAGCCTCCCCTAATCATGAAATTTATATTATAATACCTGCTTACGCTCATGATCTATTATACTTAGTATTTGTATATTTCTAATTCATGATTATGTACAATGTACCGTCTATTTTATTATATATGTCATTCGGTGTTTCTTTCTCTTTATATATTTATATGTTGAGACTCTGATATTAATTTAATAAATGCGTCTTTTTCCGGCAGCCTACTCTCACGAGACGTTGAGGTTGTTCTGGGCTATTCTCTCGCGCGCATGGATTTCTTGCTACGAATTCTGTTTGTAAACGTCAGACAGTACTTTTTATCGGGGGCGTCTGCTAGTTTATTTTAGGACTTGTGCTCATCTTTTATGGTTCCTAGCTATTTTTGCAGTGTGAAGTTTTAAGATTTTCTTATCAGCCTCTTCTGCCTCTAATTCTTCCAGTCTTTTTTCCCGTCGAATTATGGCGTCACTCCTCTTTGTCAATCGAATATTACATAACTGCTCCTTGCAGCAATTAACCCCAGATTTAAACTTATGCTCAAAAATCTTACGTTTTCCAATTGGTAGAGTCTGAAAGTACTGAAATACACCCATTTTATCTATAACCCAACTACCTTTGAAATGTACATTTAAATCATTCCACACTTTTAAGCTAAAGAAATCTTTATGAAACCTTAAAAAATGAGAGGCACATTCTCTTAAGTTATTACTTTTGTAATTTAAAGCTAAAGTTTAAAAGAACTTTTCAAACTGGTTCATTTTCAAATTACATTAAATACAATATTCACTTCTATTAGTAAATTAGTAAAACTTAAATTATTTTAAATTTTTTTTGGAATGTGCTATACTAAAATCTTTGATTTTAATAATTTTAATCACAAAAATTTAATTTAAATATTATGATAATAAATAATTAAATTTAATGGAAATTATTCTGAAGGCATTTGCTTTAAGTTCTTTTTTAGCAGGTTCAAAAGAAGGATCACCACATATAAACTGCTTTTGTATCTCTCCTGTCATATACCGTTTAATTTAATTCACTAGAAATCGAGGATTATAACACGGTCGCGCATGACTGTTGACGTTTATTATCATAGATGTACGTAGATAAGTATCGATCAATAACTGAGGTTTTGAAACGATGCAATGTTGAGCTGCCTGTGATACCCCGACTCACGGGCTGGCAGTACGGGCTTCTGGAAACTATGTCAGCTTATATAAATGTTCTTAATATACGGTTAACTTCAAAAGTTTAAATATCAGTCTTTAATTTCAGATAGCAGGGTTAAACTGATGTTTTATTTAGAGGATAAGGATGTATTGACGTTTATAATACCTCCTACATCAATCAATGTCGAGAGCATCATTTATTTTTACCTAGCACTCAAATCCATTTCAAAATTCAAAATAATATTCCTATATTTATTAAGTAAAGAAAATTATGTGCATCTATATTGTTTTAAAAATTTAAATTTTATATTATGCTTATACGTAGTTTAAGTTAATATTTTAGTCTTTGTAAGTTAAAGTATATTATTCTAACTTTAAAGTTTAAATTTATTTTAATATGTAATTAATATAAATAATAATAATATTAATAAATAATAATAAATTAAATTAAATATAATATATTTAAATAATAATT
>JABUQX010031491.1:12500-17500 GCA_015478945.1 Trachelipus rathkii | reverse complement strand
CCAAACCCAATTTTCACCTCTCCAAAGTCACCCAACATGGCTTTAAAAAAATCCCATTCTACCTCAACATCCCTAACAAATTCTTACAAAACCTCGTAAACGGGTTAAACAGAACACCATCCCACAGAACATACTCCTAGCTATTAACATTAGTAAAGCCTTCGACACAGTACGTAGACACATTCTTATCCAAAAAAAAAAATTCTAAATTCTCCATTCCATAACAATTACAAAAAAAATGGTTATCTGATTTTATATATGGGCGCACTGCTCGTGTATCGAGCAAGCATCAAATCTCCAAAACGTCAACTAGAAATGGAGTCCCCCAGGGAGCCATCTTATCTCCATTTCTGTTTAACCTCTTTACAGCTGATATCCCTACCCCCTAAGCTACCAATTCGAAACTAATAACCTACGCAGATGACATTACTACATAACCATATCAGACCCTTCAGTACCCACTCCATAAATCTCGCTCAGATTTGTCTAAATCACCTAGAAGCTTGGTTATCTTCCAACAGATGTCAGCCTCTGCCGAGAAATCATCCATAACCTTAATCACCACAGACAGACACCAATCACCCCTACACCCACAAGTAACCCTAAATAACTCCATCACCCTCATAAGCAATACACCTAAAATACTCGGAATAACCTTCGACATCCACTTCACCTTTACACCTCACATTCAAAATACCATAAGTACAGCAAGCAAAAAATTAAATGTCCTACGAACTTTATCTCAACAGAGCTTCAGCAAAGAAATAATCACACTGTCAACTACATTCAAGCAATTCTCAAGAACTACAATCAACTATGGACCAACAGTCTGGTATCCTCATCTATTAATAGAATTAATTTACAAAGAATACAAAATACTGCTCTACGAAGAATCAGAGGTTGTCTAAAACGACTCCTATCCATCACCTGGATGAGGAAACTCGAATTCTCCCCATTCAGGACCATCTGGATATGATAGGAACACAATTCTACGCCAAGGACTTCTTGACCCTAACTCACCCATTGCCATACTACCTACAAGAACACACTATAGATTGTTTAAAATCCCCTCCATCTTCCACTGCCCTCTACTACGGCGAACTCTTTAGAACCATTCCCCCTCCCCCAAATAACACATATATCTCAAAGCACATTCATACACACTTTACACAGCAATACCTCAACAACTCCCGCCCCCCCCCCCTGAGATATCTACAACTCAAAACACTTCACGAAAAGATGAAATCTCACTCTCTAGATTAAGATCCGGGCATCACCCACTCCAGGAATACAAACATAGGTTTCGACCTCAAGGGACCACTCCACCACACTCTGTCGTGAGATGGTGAGTAGAAGTTGAAACTGTCGAACACCTCCTACTGAGATGCCCCCCACTCGCTCCCTACCGAATTCTCTATCAAATCTCTCGTTCAAGAGACCTGGGCTCCGCCCGGTGGCAGAGGTTGCTGGGTTTCTTGAATGATATGGCTCCCAAATTAAAGGAGACCCATGAATATAGTATATAGTATATATATATATAATTATTATATATATATATATATATAATTATATATTATATATATAATATTATATATATATATATATATATTATATATTATATATATTATATATAATTATATATATATATATGATATATGATGTTTGCATAAGATAGGTATTATTAGACAGACTCGAACATTTATAAAATTGTCAATAGCGAAATGAAAAGCACCGATTGATCCCTCTACCAACAAATTTTCTTTAATGATTTTGTGTTTTAATAAAACCGTTATTGTAATCCTGATTTTGCAAGTACAGTGTTGCTTTTGTTAATTTGTTACGAGATTAATGATCCAATGGTTTTTTTTCTTCATTATTTAAAATGTTCATGATACGGTAATTTGAAGTTTTTAGCTTAATTACAATAAAATGATGAAGAGTTGGAAAAAGTTCATTCCAGGTGGAGAGAAGGGTCGATGGTTTGATTTCTCTATTTACGCTAACAAAAAGTTTACGGGCCGAATCGGTGATGAAGATAATTTTCAGCCCGAAATAAAAATTATTTATTAAAGATTGTCACATCAGCTTATTTTTCTATAAGATAATAATTGAAGAATTCCCTACATACTTATTTCTTTTCACAGAAAAACCTGCCATATTTATTGTCAAATTCATAGTACAGGAAGAGCATCAATTTGCCACCTTTCTTAACCGATCAGGTTCAACAGGGGCTCATTAACTAACGAAAATGCTTGCTTGCAATTTTTTGATAGGACAAATCTCTTATTTAAGACACCAAATTACATAAAGTAATATTCAGTATGTAACACATTTTTTGTATTTGCATAGCGTGTAATTTCTAATTCTCTTATTTAGAAGGTATGAAAATTAACTAATATTTCCCCAAACTGAATGTTTTTGTTAGCCAGGATAAATGATCATTCACAAAGTTACCAAGTCGATGTAAAAAAATTCGCGAATATAATCATCCTCGGTTACACAAAGTAGAAAAAAACTACTTATAGCTCAAATGTGGCATTTATTTTTTCTTAGTTTATGCAACAGAGACCCCAAAATATTTAGAAGTGAGAAGTTTTTATGCTTATACGGTAAGTTGCTTTCACGAATCAATTCCCAAATATAGTCTCCAATCGTGTTTTTGTTATATGATCCCTGGTGGCCGTTCAAAGTTCAGAAATCGCTCGCCATGCTCCCCCATGTTCTCCTTAAATTAAGGAAGATGATCATCAAGGATATGGACTTTGAGGGACATCCTGCAGCCCATTTTGCCGCAGTTCATGACCAAGCTCTCAAAAAACTCCTCATAGTTTTCGGCCTTGTGATTCCCAAAGGAAGCATGAAAACACTAAACAAAGCCTGTATCCAAAGCTGCTTTTTCTTGTCCTAGTCACCATCTTCAAGAATTCCTTGCACTCTATTTGTGGCTCGACGAAGACACCGGCTTTGACCCGTGCCTCAGACAGCTTACGGAAGAAGCCTTGCAGGTAGTTGAAGGCTTAAGACTCCTTATCTATAGCTGTGACAAACTGTTTCTTGCGGCCTAATTTTATGAGATCCAACAGAGGTTCCCAATTGACGTTGTTCCTCCCTACACTGAACTCAGTCCGCTGTGACCAATCCGCCTTTGAGTAGTGTTCTCGGAGTCTTGCCTGTCCACAGAGACAAATAGTAACATGAAACTTTAGTTAAAGCCGCTTGGAAAACCCATCAGGAAGGTCACCATTTCTGAAATCTCCGTAGCTTCTCAAATTGTGTTCTTTCATATTTCGAAGGCACTTAACAAGCACGCTGCTGTGTTCTATTGAGCTTACCAAGTGAGCAAGGGAAGAGATGGATACATGTTCCCGTTATGAAGTAGCAGAGCTTTGAGACACTTCGATGAGCTATCAACGATGAGACGCTACTCGCAGAGGTTGCAGACAATTTCAAGTGCCTTAAACAAACCTGTCACATTGTGGCAAAAGCAAAACCCATTTTGATTGGTGAAATAAATTGGAAAAAAAAGAGTGGTGACGTTTTCTCTGACTAGTGAATTTCATACTTTCATGTAACAAATTCCACTGCTTGAGTCTCAACGTCAAAAACGGCACTTGGACTTTTTGAAACAAGATCTGTTATCAAGTCGTTATGTCTTCTTGGTTGGAAAATGTGAGTATTCTCCCTCAGCTACCACCATAATTCAGGCATCAACTATATCGTCTTCTGATTACAGAGATTTCTTTCTGAAATGGTTGTCTTCTCTTTGTTTGAATGTACAGAGAACTAAGGAGTATGTCACTTGGGCAATAAATGACGAATGGTCTGGAAATATGATAGCAGGCGTATTTTTGCAAGCTTGACGCTTGGACGGGGTCCACCAAACAGGAGAAGTAATTGCTGGAGTCGTCAGTGCTCTCTCCAAATCGTGGGAAGGCAATTTCAAGCTCTATTCCCCCCCCTGTGAAAAACCTGCGAAGAAAAAATTATATTACAAATTTAACATATTTCTTTTATTCATTTTTTATTAAAAAAATATATTACCATAATCAAACTTGCACTTAAAGATCCATACCATCAAAATTCAGAACAAGCAAGAAAGACTATATAATATATAGTATATATAAATTTATTATATATAAATAATACATATACATGTATATATATATATTATATATATATATAATAAGTATATCATCGATATATTATATATATAATTACTTTCTAGAGTTCTTTTGCAAAGTTCGCAGGTGAAATGAGCTGCCCACTTGCTTCTTTTGGTCCCGAACAAGGCAATGCCAAAATATCGTCTTATAGCTTCCCACATTTTCATAAATGTATTCACAAAGGTACTCTATGCTCGTGTCTTCAATAACATTCACCGCAGACATAAATAAACAAAATTGCGTCTGCCTGCATACTTGCAACCTCTGATGCCATCTAGTGCTGACATGCAACTATTCAAAGAGTAACGTATCTCACTTGACAGCTACTAAGAAGACTGATAATACTAATCATTAACTATTATTGATTACTTGAGCTTACGTTCTCTGTATTTATTTCGTTAAGTTACCAGAACGTTCAAGAAATAAAAAATATGTCGTTATTAAAAAATTGTTATTTTTTTTAAAATGCAAATAGAAGCGTTTGAATAAGCAATATCAGATAAGAGAAGTAATTTTAAAGATAAGAATAATGATTTCTTTTATTCTCTACACAGAAGCAATTAAGAAATAATGCTTTCAACCAGAAATTTTTTTCCTTTTTTGTTACAAAGTGATTCGAATCCTCACGTGGCATGGCTTCCAAGTTTGATTTACGAACCTAACTGCTTGATCAGACTTCTTGTGAAACTATGAGTTTTAACAGATAAAAGGTCAGTCATTTTCATGTGTGAGAAACTTTGCTGTATTTTTTTAGTTCTGTTTTTATAGTGTATGAGGAAATAGGATTATCCTTGAAAATATTTTCTTCGAAAAACGTTTGGATAACAAAATTCAAAT
>JABUQX010031491.1:0-2500 GCA_015478945.1 Trachelipus rathkii | reverse complement strand
AAAGTTATTTAGATTTTTCTTATATTTAATTTGAATAAGCTTCAATGCTATGCGTTTTATTTCCATTGTAAAAACAAATATTATTTTGTATAAAATAATTTTTGTTCATCTTTTGCGAAACATATACTCAAATTATCCTCATTATATTAACACGATAAAATGAAAGGCGTATGTTAAAATTCCCATCATTAATCGATAAGTCGATAAGATTGAATGCATTCTATATTAGTATATAGTCTCAATCATATCAGTATATCGATTCCCATGCATTAAAAAATGTAGTTGAAATCTTGATCATAGTATTCATAAAAAATCAATTTGCTCGGTCGGAAACACATTTAAAACCTATTTCCTATGACTTATATAATTTTCTTTCAAAATGCATTGACAATAGCGATAGATAATAAATATTTATCTAATGTTACTTTATTTTCTTTTCATCTAACGAACATTTTACTATAATGTAGTCAAGGTCCTTGCCGTTAAATTATAAAGATATTTCCTATATGGGCTTACTCTTAATACTTCATTTTCCGTTAATACCGAATTTCACTTGTTATTCTCAAGCTGGCCAATTTTTGTCACATTTTGTTTGCAACGTTTCAATTCATAAGGGTTGAAATCTTTTTAGAATAGTATGTTAATTCATCATATAATAAAATATTCCAGTAACAAAAATAAATCATTTTAGAATTTAAATTAATTTTAGAACATAATTTGTATTCAACTTGCAAATATGTATAGATCTCATTTATCATAATCATTTACGATATAGCATCAGCTGAATATATATATTATATATATAATAATGTATATATATAATATATTATTATATATATATATATATACTAATATATATAATATTATATATATAATTATATATATATATATAATATAATATAATAATATATATATAATTTTACGTTATCACCACCGCTCACGGCAAAAGCCCTATTCAAAGAGTGGGGGTGTTAAAAACAACAAAAGTTCAACTAACACAAATTACGCAGATGAGCACAGACGCGGGCTTTAAAGTGAGGGAGATTCAAATTGAGTAGAAACACAGAAGATGAAAAGAATTCCACAGAACAGACGTGCAGGGAAAGAAGAGAGGCACCGCACGAACTATCTGGAGTTGCTATATCACACAAACTCATTGTGCCGACACAGCACCCCCATTGTGCTACGAGGCGATTCTTAAAGAGGGGGGGGGGGCGCGCGGGAGCACGCGCATGGAAAAAAGTCCCTCGGACAGCCTGCCCTACGTACCTATAGAAAAGAACATAAAGCACCACATCGCCGCCCAAAGATAGAGGGCAAGTGAACTAGAAAGAAACAGACAGTTTATAAGTCTTTGGCCTTTGACTCGACCTATCCAAAAGCCGGGTGAAATCGAGCCCCCCCACAGATATGAAGCAAGTACTCCATACAAAGGGCGGATGAAGCCCTTTGTATAACTGAATAATGTTGAAGAGCGAAAAAAAAAGTCTCCAGCTAAACAGAACTCAGCTTCTTGAGGCCGCCTTAAACCGATTTGTGATGTAGCTTTCCAAGACATTGTTTTGTTCATGTTAAGGCCAAGATGTTATAATTGTCAGACAGAGAGAGACGAGAGTACGTCGAAAGAGATAGAAATTAGAAGGTCTAGAAGGACGATTTGTGTCTAGAAGTCTGAGTTTTTAAAGAATTGAATTATACAAGTTCAGACGACCCCCCCCGGAAATTCTAATCCAGATCAGCGAGATAGTATCGAAACATTAAGACGAGGCAATTCTACTAAAAAAAGGATCAAATTGAGCAATGAGTGAAGAATAAGGTCGGAGTCATTGGCATATGAACTGAATAGATTCAGATAGTGCAGTGAGATCATTAATCGAAAAGTAGAATAAAGAGGAATAAGACAGAAACCCTGAGGAACACCACTATGACAGAAAAGAAGAAGAATCCCCATCAACAACAGCCGATATTTGGCGATTTGAAAGAAAACTAGGAATAAGTAAGCAAAGAAAGGAGGAAACCCAAAGGAGGAGCTTGGAGCAGAGTGACGCTTGCCATACCCGGTCAAAATATTTTTGGATATGTCAGCCCACCACGCAAGTTCTCCCATCGTCCTAAGGCGAAAAACCATAATCACTAACGATAGAGAAAGTATATCCCAGTAGACTCGAGCGCCGAAAGCACGTAACTGGCGATCGGAAAAAGAATGCAGATTCCAGATATCAAGAAGTTGAAGTTGAGAAGAGTTTCAAAATCTGTAGATTAGAATACAAGTAAGATATAGGCGCATAGTTAGAAGATCAGAAGCCCCTTTATTCGAATATTTGGACACGGTGCTTCCAACACTAGGGAAAGTGTTAGTATTGAGACATAGAGAATAATAGCTGAACGGGCGATACACGGAAGCAACTCCTCAAAACTCGGGAGAATTGCATCCGGCACCCGCCTTCCTACGTTCACAGATCTTCAGGCCCATCACCGAATCGAATGTATCTCTCCTCCC
>JABUQX010031490.1:17500-20000 GCA_015478945.1 Trachelipus rathkii | reverse complement strand
CAGTATACTCTTCACATTGGAGAATAATTGAGAAACCCATATCAAACATGCTAAAGAAAACACTTTAATAAACCACGATATTTTTTAAAATATTCTATGCATGTTTTTTTTCAATAGCGTTTAAACCATTGCGGGACCTTTTTTATGTGGTTATAAACCATCCAATGGTCAACCTCAAACCAAATCAGTCTTAAAACCCAATAAATGGTCTTAAACCATCCCACCCAGTATATAGTATAATACACTATATATATATACCTCACCTAATACCTATACTACTCATCACCTCATACCCTATACATATTATACTAAAACTATACGGTAGATAGCATAACTAAATAAAAACAAATAGCCTATATAACATTACAACCACCTAACAAAGGCCCACAACTATCACCAAAAATGAACAACTATCATATACACTATAACCACAAACTATAACTATAACCTATAATGATATATATTAGTACAATACGTCAACAGGCCATAATAACATATAAATAGCCCTCACCTATATATCATACCACTAAGTATACAGATATATACTATTTATAAAACATATAATAAACCCACATACCTATCTAGCACATAATACACATAACATAGGAATACCTATAAAACAATGCAAAAGTAATATATAATAGCAAACATCACCACTGACGAAACACAACCCCGGTAAACACCCAAACAAAGGGATATAGGCTCAACAGGTTATACGTCTCACACCGCAACCCCATAAGAACAAATATAATATATAAACAAACATATACTAAAATATAAACCCCACCTATATATATATATATATATATATAAAATAAATAAAATATAGTATATATATTATTATATATATATATATATATATATATCACAAGTAATAAGTATATATATATATATATATATATATAATATATATATATATATATATTATATATGACGTGAACATAACAAAGCCAATAACAGAAAGGCCTATACGTAATAGACACCAAACGACCACGCCAACTAGTCCAACTACAACCAGTAATACGTAAAAGACAAAAATACCATGACAACCAGATCAGCACCCCCGATACAACAACATCCTAACACCAACCAGAGCAGCGCACACAATCACTAGACATAACCAAAATACGTCAAAACGCCAAGGTACAATATACACTCACACCAAGCCCCCACTAACTACTAACTACAAATATACACAAACACGCAGCACACACTACCAGCAAAGCATACCTATATATGATATATAAAGACGCACTGTAGTAGTAAAACAACGCAGAAACACCCGCATAAGCACCTACCGGCAAAACAACCCCCACCCGACGCAACACACACACCACGCCGATAAGCAACGACCAACATACCCAATAACCCACAGCGAAAGAACACAACAAAAAGTAACCGCACACACTACCACGTACTCAACACAGCCACCACAACACCACCCTCTACAACCACAACAAAGAACCCCAATAACCCAAGCAACACAAATAACACAAAAACGAAGGAACACCTAAAGACCCCACTAACCCAAGCCAAACAACGACCAAGGACCACCAACCCAACAACACTCACGTCCACAACTACCTCATAAAAGCCCAACAACTCCGACTCACACTACGCCAACAACGCGACACCACAACACCAAAACGGACGCCATCACCACATAACACTCACACGCATAACGACACGCCACCACCCCGCACACACAAACACCAAGAACCCGCACAAACCGCTCAAGAAGGTGAGGGAATAACCACCAACTACCACTACCAAACGACACACCACACCATACAACAACTACCACACAACACACCCAACAATCACCATAAACTAAAACCCGGGCGGAATAACTAACGGACCAACCCAAAACCAAACCACAACACGAAAACCTAAAAACACCCAACAACGAAACACACAACACCCAACCACCAGACACATATTAACTATAAACACCAAACAAACCACAAGAGCAACCTACCTCGAATCAAACCACAAAATAAACCCTAACCGCCTAGTAGCACCTAGCACCCGACGCACCCCTAATAACAAAACAAGAACCCAACGAAACCAATGAAACCCCCAACAAATAAACAAATTCACAACCAGCCACTACCATAAACCACTCCACCACCGAAACGTCCAAAACACTCACAGTATAACTATATATATATATTATATATATACAAGGCCACACCTAACCTATCGATATACCTAATTAATATATACACAATATACTAAGTGAGAAACAAGCCTGAGATACTATATATATTTTACACTGCATTTACATTTTACATTACCGATCCCTATAAGAGAGATAGACACCAGAACCAAGGAAACCGCACCAACTCTAATGATTAGGCAAGAGCGATGAGCACAAAGCAAACAAAATTCATGAAAGCAAAATATTGTTTTCACTTATAATTATTTAAATTTTTATCCAGCACTCACTGGTCAGAAGTATGGGAGACAGAGACTTCCGTAGATCTATGATTCTGCCATC
>JABUQX010031490.1:12500-15000 GCA_015478945.1 Trachelipus rathkii | reverse complement strand
TATATATATATATATATATATATATATATATATATATATATATATATCCTTATAAGTTTCATGGTGCAAATAAATTTTTTTTTTATGTATTGTTATTCTATGATACTAGCAATAATTTTCAATGTGAATAAACAGAATTTAAAATTTTAAATACAAAAAAACTAACTATTTAATAAAATCGCACTTTTATTACTCATCGTACGTTTTGCAGCGCCCAGGACAGCGACGTCTCGGGATATTTTCTTTTGTGCAAAAATCTTACCCTAAAAGAAGAGAAACATTGTTACGGCAAAGTATATCCATGTAGGTTAGGTCGAAATTTACTGCATCGTCGATCCATATAAGGTTAGGTCGAGTTTTACTGCATCGTCGATCCATATAGGTTAGGTTGCGGTTTACAACCCTCTAAGTTCAGGTTATGATATGTTTTGTTATGTATACACAGAATCTATATATGAAAAAAAAAATCAATAAGGAACGAATTTCCCCACAAAACATTATTTTTTACCCTACCTTAAATCTTTTACGCTTTAGCACTGAAATGCAGTTTCTTTTTCATGCAAAATGAACGGTTTTCCTAATTTTAATAATTAATTTTTAATATTTTCGTATTCCGTAAATGCACATCTTGCCCGTTCACATCTTAATTAATTGCTAGTGTCATATACTAATATATGAAAAAAAGTTAAATAAAACGCAATATTTGTCTGCACCATAAAACTCATAAGGTATATATATATATATATATATATATATATATATATATATATATATATATATATATATATATATATATATATATATATATATATATATATATATATATATATATATATATATATATATATATATATATATATATATATATATATATATATATTAGGGATGTGCCGAATATTCGGTAAGTATTCGGTATTCGGCCTATTCGGCCAAAATACCGAATATTCGGTATTCGGCTTTTTGCCGAACTATTCGGGCCGAATATTGAGCTTTATAAACAATAAATTACGTCAACATAAGGGAAAGTTATTTCAATTTAAAATTGAAATTTTAGAAACTTATTTTCCAAAAATATAAAAATATAGCCAAATTTTGTAGCCAATATGGCGAAAATCTTTGTCATTTGTCAGATCCTATAAGGGCCTTTGACATTTTTCAATATTCTAAAAAATAGAATTCATTTAGTGATACGGGATAATGGACCAAACATGGTAGCTGGTATAAGGGAGAGTGGCTTGCTATCAATTTCATGTTTTATTCACATGTTGCAACTATGTATTCACGATTCAATATTATGTCAGAAGTCTGTTAAAGATATTTTATTTACTTGCAGAAGCATATCCTCTCATTTTCACCATTCAGTAACGGCAGCTGCAAAGCTTAAAACTTTACAGATGCAGCTGAATGTCAAACAGCATAAATTAATTCAAGACTTTTCTACACGCTGGAACAGAACTTATGATATGCTTAAAAGATTGTTTGAACAAAAAGTTCCCCTATCCATATACGCTGCTGAATGCAAAATTATTCCATTTACTTGAGCCATTTGACAACATCACTAAAACAAGCATTAAACGTGAAATAACAGTCGCCCAAGTGATCCCTTCCATTTTAGCAATAAATCTATTTTTAAATAAAGCAATTAAAAGCAAAAGCTTCAGTGGAATAATTACACTCGTTGAAGAGCTTAAGAAATCAGTAGAAAAAAGACTTTCTAAGTTTCTATGTGATAAATCTTTGTGTAGCTACTTTCTTAGATCTGCGATTCAAGCTAATTTTTCAACATGAATCAGATGAATCAGTAAAAAATATGGTCGTTGAGGCATGGAAAGAAATGCATGAAAATTTAGCTCCTGACTCTTCTGCTGACGATGATTCACGTAGTGGGGAAAGTGAAGCTGAAGGTTCCATTTTCACTTCTTTAATGGATTGTTTTAAAGAAATTGTGGCATCAAAATCGTCATACAGAAAAGAAAGTGAGAGTGAAAAAAGAAAGTCCCATTCTTCTGACGATGTGATTATTGTATATAAAAAAGTAAAAGGCTACATACGGAATAAGAAATAAACAAGAAATAACAAATATAGAAGTTTGGCTTCAATGTTGACCAGTGCAAGAAGACAATGATATTCCTTCCAATTGGTGGGAAACACTGGTAAATAGTTTTCTGGGCGAATTTGAAAATCCAGTGGCCAAATACCTAGCTCCACCACTGTCATCAGTCGAAAGTGAAAGAATATTTAGAGCAGGAGGAAATATTTATGAAGAAATAGGTTATCCCCTGAAAATGGAGAACTGCTAATGCTCTGTCATTTTAACCTTAGAGCTTATTCAAATGAAGTTTAGTTTAATATCTTTAACTACGAAACTTCAATTTTCATTTAATTATTTTTAATATGTGAATGGTTTGCTATAGGTAAGAAATAGTTATTTACTTTTTGTTTTATTACTTTGTATATAACACTGGTAAACATGAAATTTCTTGGACGGGGTTTCGCAATT
>JABUQX010031490.1:0-7500 GCA_015478945.1 Trachelipus rathkii | reverse complement strand
ATAATAATAATAATAATAATAATAATAATAATAATAATAATAATAATAATAATAATAATAATAATAATAATAATAATAATAATAATAATAATAATAATAATAATAATAATAATAATAATAATAATAATAATAATAATAATAATAATAATAATAATAATAATAATAATAATAATAAAAATAATAATAATAATAATAATACGCATAATTCACACACACACACACACACACAATAATAATAATAATAATAATAATAATAATAATAATAATAATAATAATAATAATAATAATACACACCGATACAAAATAATAATAATAATAATAATAATAATAATAATAATAATAATAATAATAATAATAATAATAATAATAATAATAACAAACAAACAATAATAATAATAATAATAATAATAATAATAATAATAATAATAATAATAATAATAATAATAATAATAATAATAATAATTATCATAATAATAATAAGTGAAAAGTTGAAACGATAATTCACAACGATAAAAAAAAGGCGCGTAAATTAACTTTCAAATGACACTTATATTTAAAGAAAATAAAATATATATCCTTACTGAAGCAGTGTAGTAAACTGTTAAAGAAAGATTTCACTAATAGAAACTTGGTACAGTTAAAGTTACATTGACTGAAAAGATGATGATCATGTAGCTCCCCAAACTGCTCCTGCGGATAGTCCGCTTTGGTGTGAGTAAATAGCCGAAGTTCTTGAACAGTACACGCTCGAGTTCTCATCCGCGCTCGCATTCACATTCGATTTGATTTGACCTTAAGTTAATTTGAGAAATGTATGAGAAATACAAGTCCTTGAAATTATTTTTGATTTGAGTCTGCCGTCAGGCATCTGATACTTTTCATAATGAGTTCCTTTCTTTCTTGTAAATTTCTGATTTATGATTCCCGACTCCCTCCAGAAGGTACCGTCTTTGCAGTCCTGTCGTAAAATAAGATCGATTCAAATGAAGGATCCCGGTTTTTGCTTCAGAAACATTTAAAATATTTTAAATATTGTTATAATTGTTCTAAAGTAATCTTATGGCCTATATAAATACTTTATTTAACAAATTGCACTGAAAAAATTACTGAACGAGCGCGATTCACTTTGCAAAATAATTCTAATCATTTAAACACAGGATTTTGGTATAAGTATCGGTTGAGTATCGATTATTTTTTTGCCGATACCGATACTGATACTAATAGCAATACTATATACAAAAATTTCGGATACCGATACGTAACTCCCTCTCTACTATATATATATATATATATATATATATATATATATATATATATATATATATATATATATATAGTATATATATATATATATATATATATATATATATATATATATATATATAATATATATATATATATAATATATATATATATATATATATATATATAGTAAATACACCTTATCTTTTCCTCATATTGGCAACTCTGACCACAATCTTATAACTCTTAATTTTAATACTTTTTCTCCAGCACCATGCCCCAAACGTAATTTCTGGCACCCTTTAATCGGGCTAATTGGGAGGCATTGCGTCGTTTTCTTGCTAAACTACTCTTGGAATGAATCCGCTTTGACTCGGAGGATGCTTCTGGTAACCGCTGAAAAGGTAGGGAGGGTCGTAATCGCCGATGGGATGAAAGCAGGTTCATTCCATCTTCAATAAATCTTTTTCTCCTCAAAATCCATGGTTCTCGATGAAGCTTGTTCTCGCCATTCAGAGAGATATTGCGTACGCAGGGCTGGAAAGTCTGTTCTCGTTGCAGGGTTACACTGACGCTAAGCGCGCTTATCAAAGCAGTGCGCCAACCTGCTTGGTTCTCCTACTGATAAAAATTTCTGGTCTCTGGCCAAAAACATCTCTAGCAACTTCTGTAAATCTGACTTTCCTCCCCTTATTCGCTCTGACGGTTCTGTAGCTAACTCTCCTTCTGTAAGCTAATCTCTTCAGCCTCCTTTTTCATCTAATTCCACAGACGATTCTGGCATTCTTCCTCCTACTCCTCTTCTCTCTGGGCTTCCCATGTCCTGCCTTTCGTGAATCACACATGATCGTGCAGCTGAGATCCTGAGATCTAAGTGAACGCCAGGAAGGCTAGTGGCCCGAATGGTCTCCCCGTGTTTTGAGGAGTGTGCTTCGAGCTGGCGCCTGTCCTCGTTCAACTTTACTCCATGTCTTAATACTAACACTTTTCCTACAGCAGGAAGCGCGCAGTTTATGCTTTAACCTGATCCCGAAAAAGATAGCCAAAGCCTGGATCCTTCAAACCATCTCCATAGTTTCACCAACACTTCAGCAGCCCAAAGCTCCTTTGAAACTCTTCTTAATCTCTAGCTTCTTGACTATCTGAGCCCTGCTCCTCTTTCAGATCACATCAGTATGGCGTTTTCGACGTTCGAGGGTCAACTGGTGACCTACTCTCTTACCTTACTGATCTAGGATCTTCTGTCCTTTAGGGAGTATGGGAGTCTTGTGTGGTGGTACTTAACATATCCAAAGCTTTTTGACCGTATGGCATGCGCCGTTGCCTCTCGCAGTTCCCCTTCCTCTTGGGTTTCCTCCTTCTCTTTGTTTACTTCAGTTTTCTCTCCAACGTTCATATCAGCACTCGTTGATTGAGCGTCCTCTTCCTCCTTTCCTGTTAATTGTGGTGTTTCTCACGTTCTGCGCTCTATCTCCAATCCGCTTCCTAATTTTTATTAATAATCTTCTCGGTACCTCCTCACACACGATGATGCCTCAATTTTCCATTCTTCCACTCATTTCATTTCTGCTTCCTCTTTTGCATCGAGAGTTGCCTCCTCTCGTCTCAGCTTTCCGATTCTATTCATGCTGATCTGGATGGGATTGTAAACGCAACCTGTAAAGTTCAATTCTTAAAAACTCAACTTCAAAATACCCAACTTTCCTGTTTTCTTCGACGGCCCTATCGTCTCTCCTGTGAATAACAAAAACATCCTTGGTACTCGAGAAAAACAAAATTATCTTAGAAACCTCATAAATCCTTACAGTTGTAAGCAGAGTTATGGAATCAGCTCGGAATCATACCCAATTGCGGGAATTTTTTTTTCTCTGAACAGTTACTCCAGTTATATAAGGGCCTTATCTGCCCTTGTATGGAAAGCACTGTTCTCACATCTGGGGCCTGCTCCACCCTTCTAATACAAATGAGCTCCAAAGTCAGATCACAACCCACCCCCCTTCTTCAAACTCCCTGAACCTGAAGATGTGACGTTATACCATTCTTTTCTATAGGCAATTGCTGTAAAGGGCAAATGCTCGGAGGAGTTGTCCCCTTCATTCCACTACCCTTTCTGTTGCCCTCAATACAAGGGTGCCTTGCTCTCGCATGAATTTTTGAATATTGCGTGAGTATTGAAAATCCCAGACTTGTTCGCTGTGGTGCCTCTTTCTTTCCAGCTAATTCTGTTCAGGAACTCCTTGCCTTCTTTCTGTTTTTCCTTCCTACTACATACTTCTAATCTTCCCTTTAAAGCCCACGTTCAAGTGCTCCTCACCTGAGAGATTTATGTTAAGCCATGGCTTTTCTGCTGGGTTCTCCTGTTTTAATTTCTTTTGTCCCTCTCTGGTGGGTCTCCAGCCTCTAAGTGGTGGTGGTAAACTGTACATATATATATATATAGCAGTATATAGTTATATATATATATATATATATATATATATATAGTATATATATATATATATATATATATATATATATATAAGAGTATTACAGTTGTCACCACCATCCACGGCAGAGCCCTATTCAAGGTGGGGTGTTACTGTCCCAGAAGCTCTCACCGTAACTAACGCGAATTACGCAGATGAGATCCAGCCAGACGCAAGCTTTAAAGTGAGGAGATTAAATTCTGCAGGAAACACACAGGAAGATGGAAGAGAATTCCTTAGAACAGGTGTGGCAGAAAAGAGCGAAGCACCGCAGCCAGCAGAACCAGTCTTGGGGAGTTACTCAATATCCACACCAAACTCATGCGCAGACACAGCACCCCTTTGTGCTACGCGTGGCGTCGTGCTGTGGTGGCATTGCGAAAGCGAAGGCCCCTCTCGAGTTTCCTGCCGTTAGTGTACCTATAGAAGAGACAGCACCATCATCGCGCCGCTAAGATAAAGGTCATGAAGGGAGGTACGCCGAACAGTTATAAGTCTAGGCCTTTGACTGACCATGTCCGAAAGCCGTGGTGAAACCAGAGCCCCCCACCAGATATGAGAGTAGTACTCCATACAAGGTGGTCTCGCAGCCTAAACAGAATTCCCAGTTTCTTGGAGGCCCCGTTGTGACAAGAGGTTTCCAAGACATTTTTGCTTATGTTGAGGCTAAGGATGTTTATATTGTCAACAGAGAGACGAGAGAACCGTCACGAAAGAGACAGGAAAGTTGGAAGGTGTTTTAGAAAGGGAGATTTGTAGTTGAGTTTTAAAGAATTAAATTTCACAAGGTTGAGACGACCCCACTGGGAGTAAATTCTATCCAGATCTGCGAGAATAGGGAAAGATTAAGACGAGAGGCAATTTTATAAAGCAGAGGGAGCAGAATTGAAATGTGTTGAAGAATGAAGGTCGAGTCATCGGCATTACGAGTGGATAGAGTTAGATGCAGGTGGGAGAAGATCATTACTTCAAAAAGTAAGAATAAAGTATGAGATAAGACAGAACCCTGAGAAACACCACAATTGACAGAAAAAGAAGAAGAAGTAGCCCCGTCAACAACACATCTTGATATTGAGCGATTTGAGAGAAAACTAGACATATGTAAGCAAAAAGAGAAGAGGAAAGCCAAAGAAGGGGAGTTTGAGAGCAGTGACGTGCAAGCCATAAATCCTGCAGTCAAATGCTTTGGGATATGTCACACCACCATGAAAGTTCCCCATGCTTCCTAAGGGCGGAAAACTATAAATCAGTAAGATAGGAAAGTATATCGCCAGTAGACTTCGAGCGACGAAAGCCATATGATCGGAAAGAAGTAAATGAGATTCCAGATGATCGTGGTTGTTTAGAGCTGAGAAGGTCTGATCTTGTAGATAGAATACAAGTGTAGGTTTTTATAAGAAGGATAGTTAGAAGGATCAGGTTAGCTACTTTTTCGGAACCGGTTGGACATGTGCGTGCTTCCAACACTGAGGGAAAGTGTTGGGTATTGAGGATATAGAGAATGAGAAGGCTGAACAGGAGCTGCTGCAGCACTCCCCTCAAACACGGGGAGGAATGCCATCTGCTGCAACTCCGCCTTCCTAACTATAGATTTTAGAATGAGCTGCACCCATCCCCAAATGTAATCACAGTAAAGGCATAACACATGAGAGGAGAAGGAGGAGGAAGAGGAATGCCAGAATCATCCAGGGTTTAGACAGAGGAAAATAGGAGGCCGAAGAGATTGGCCTTTTCAGTTGGAGAATTAGCAAACAGAACCATCAGAATGAATGAGAGGAGGAAAGGCAGATCAGAAGTTGTGCGAGATGTTTTTGGCAAGAGTGGTAGAAGATTGTCAGGTAGGGAGATCCAGGGTGTTAGCGCACTGTTTGATGAAAGCCCGCTGGTTTCGTCGAAGAGTATCTCCTGCAACGATTTCTAGCTGAATGAAAATTAGCAAGAGTGAAAGGAGAATGAGAATTTTCTCCAATTTTGATGACCTACCTGTCTCTCAGCCTGAATGGCCAGAGAACAAGCACTGATCGAACCATGGATCATATGTGAGGTGGAGAAAGATTTAGTCGAAAGAAGGAATGAACCTGCTCGTCCCATCAACGATTATTACAGCTCCCTCCTTATCGGCAGAAGCTGAAGCGTCACCAGAGTCAAAGCAGTCATTCCACTATAGTTAGCGTAGAAGCAACTCAAGGCCCCCAATTGGCCAGATCAAAGTGCCAGAAAAGACGGCAGGATGGAGCTGTTGGAGAGAAAGTATTAAAAATAAGAGATATAAAGTTGTGGTCAGATTTGTCAATAGAGCTAGCGGTGGTGTATGCATAGAGAAGGACTGGTGGTGAAACATAGGTCAAGTGTGTTCAAGAGTTGGTTGGGACGATCTGTAGGTTCTTCAATTAGTTGCTCCAGATCGTTGAGAATGCTGGATGATTCGGCCTCCTCCCCACCTAAATCAGTAAGTGAAGTGTAATCCCAACCATTCAGTGTTTTGTACATTGAAATCCCCTAAATTGAGGACCTCAGTATTTGATGAGAAAGATATAATAAAGTCTCAGGAAGAAGTAAAGATATTCAAAGTGTTATGCAGAAAATCTGTCTCCTGTTAGGGAGAACAACAGCAAGTAGCTAACACATAAGATTATTGTAGTGGAAGTTGAAGAAAGATTTTAAGCCACAGAACATCGAAGCTATGAGATTCGAGATTCTCGAGACGTGTTATTATAGGAATGTTTATATTTACACACATGCCCACCCTTTAGACGGAAAATTATGAAATAAGTTATAGTTGGATACACAAACGAGTTAGAGATGAATTCTTAGCCATTCAAAGTCTCAGACATGAGCAAAAAGGTTAGTTATTGGTATAGAGCGGTGGTATTCCACGGATGCAGAGTTTGAGTTTAAGCCAATGGATGTTAGTGCAAGCCCAGAGGAAAGCCTCGCGCCTGCGCAAATTGCCATCAAACACGCAATACAACTAAGCCACCCCAAAAACAAAAAACAATGTAAACAGACACAAAATAGACAAAAAGCAGGTTAAATTATTCACACACTAAAAGAACCGTAAATGTTAAAACCGATAAAACCGTATTTATAATAAATATGTAAAAATATGAAAAATTTAGAAAAGTTTAAACACTCACGTGCGCGCTCGTACACCACAAATTTATTGAAAAAATTACAATTATTTAATGATAAAACTGGTTAAGTATAAATTAAAATAATAATTAATCTAAACAACGTAGGTGCTGTGCTAAAACCCGTTTAAAATAAATAGAAAAATAGAAACACTAAAGACCATTAAAAAAGACTAAGAAAAAAATATACCCTAGTACTATCTAAACTACGTATTACACAATCCTAAAACTAATTATTACTATGCGACAAATTATCGCTTCAAAATACAGAACCTTTTTCTTATCTTTTAAAAGGATGATCAAATTTTTCAAAATATTAAAACCATAATAGTTAAAACAATTAAAACAGGGAGAGTGTTCAATAAACAAAGAAAAGACTCATTTAGTGGCAAAATAACTAAAACATTTCAAACACTACTCAAACCATCGGAGCTCCAGTTAAGCACAACCTATCATCCCACAGTCTAAACACATACACACACACCTACACACACACACACACACCTACACACACACACACAAACTCACACACACACACACACATATATATATATATATATATATATATATATATATGAAGTATGCACGAAAACGCGAAAGTGTTTCAATGATAAATAAAACGGTTGTAAACACCAAATCTTGAATTGAACGAGCAAGCACTG
>JABUQX010031489.1:15000-49117 GCA_015478945.1 Trachelipus rathkii | reverse complement strand
TATATATATATATAGTATATATAAGTTATATATTATTATTATATATATACTATTAATATAAATATAATAGATATATATATATATAATAAGTTATAATATATTTATATAATATATAATAATATATATATATATATATAGTATATATATATAACTAGGCTGGCAGCGGGAGAAATGTTGGATCCGGCACATGGCAGAACAGATTGGAGAGATCAAAAGTATGTCATAAAATTTAGTTAGAAAAATAATAAAGCTATATAGGAAAACAAGAGCATATGGAAAGAGTGTAGCAATTTTCAACATGCCATAAAGATGAGGATAAAAATTATGTAAAATTTCAACAAAGAGAAAAGAATAGAGAGTTTTTAGGAATTGGAGAATAAATTTCGAATGTAAGTAAGCGTAATTCTTAAAAGCAATACATCCCTCTCAAATAACACGAAAAAAAACGACTTTAAACAGAATTAGAACTTTTAGATAAAAGAAAGAAGAGAAATGTGGATGTAATTCAGAGTACATCAACCTACAATTATCTAGTCCTGGCTCTAGGAGAACATTCCGATCGAAACCGTAATCTTCAAGGATACCGATTAACATACGATCGAAGTGTCATTCATATTTAGTCATTGCACCCACGAAAGGGTCTCGCTATAATTTCGTTCATTTTACAAAATTTGAAGAGGGACAGACCTTGATTCAGACATTATTGACTGAAAAACCCAGGAATAAGAGAGAGAGAGAGTGAACAGCCAACGATCAAGAATTGGATTGCAATTAAATATAAATATATAAATTAATATATATTAATATATTATAATATAATTAAATTATATATATATATATATATAGTATATATTATATTATAATTAATAACTATTATATAAAATATAATATATTTATTATAATATATAATATGTATATATATATATATAATAATATAATATATATATATATATATATATATTATATATAATATATATATGTATATATATATAGTATATATAATATAAATATATAGATATAGTATATATCATATAAATATTATATATATATATAATAATATATATATTATTATATATATACATACGATATAGTTATATATTATATATAATAATATATATACTAATTATATTATATTGGAATTGGAACATATAAATATAAGATATTATAATATAATATAGATATATTATATTATATAATGTATATTATATATATATTATAAATATATATATTCATAATATATATACTGTATATATATATATAATAATATTATATAATATTATATATATATATATATATAATATATTATATATATAATATATAATATAATATATATATAGTATATATATATATATATATAATTTATATTTAATATATTTATATATAATTATATATATATATAGTATAATATATATATATATAATATATATACTTATATAGTATATATATATATATACTATATTACTAAAGTATTATATTATTATATTATAAAAATATATAATAATATAATATATATTTTATATTATATATTATAATTATATATATATTATAATATATATATATATATAAATTATATATATATATAATATAATACAGTATATATATATCATGCGTAGGTTTGTGTGTGTGTGCGAGAATGTGTCAGATGTATATAAATCTGTGTTAAGTAAAACATTGTATTAGGAAAGCTCGGAGATAGGCTCATATCACTTGCAGTACAAAATGTATAAGTAACAGCTAGTGAATTAGCATTATATATACTCTAAACGGAGCTTCTTACGTATGTACGTATAGCTTGAAATGGCGTGATCTAATTATCTGAATGTGAAAATTGGTACTGACGTATCTTGACGTCACATCTGGCTATTTTAAGTATAGTGTATATATATCAACTATATATAATATAATATATAATATATAATATATAATATATACCTATATATATTATATAGTATATATAGATATAAATTATAATAACTATATATAATATATATATATAATATATAATATATATATGTATAATTATATAAATTTATATTAAATATAAATATAATATAATTATACTATATATATATGTATTATATATATAATATATAATATATTATATAATATATATATATAGTATGTTTCATTATTGTGCAAATCTGCAATATATTGACTATATATATGAAACTAGCAACATGGCAGTTTAATAAATAAACTATGCTAAATTATTAGTTTTTAGTTTGAAGGTATCGTCTTTATGTGAACATGTCTATAAAAGTGCGGTATAGAAATCGACTATAATATATTTTGTCATTATATAAAAAAAGGTTGACCGAAAGTTACTTTATGCCTTTCACAATATAACAGTTAATTCGTATACAAACAAAAACATGTACACACTGTGATATTCGATTGATAGCTAAACAAGGATCAGAAATATAACTTTTATTTAAAGATGCAAATCGGCTTTTTAGGCAAGAATTTCAAATATTTCTCAAAAAGTATTACAAGAATCAACGTTTCTGAAAATTTGTCGAGCCGTCACCAAAATTTCCAAATTGTTAGAAGTAAGATTATAAAATATAGAATACTATAATATATAATATACATAATTATATATATATATATAATATAATAATATATAATATATATTATATACTATAATATTATATATATATATAATATATATATATACTACTATATATATATATATATATTAATATAAATATATTATATATATATGTGGTATATTATATGGAGTATTTACCCTTTTTAGGAGCTCGAGGCGTATGGGCGAAGGGGACGTTCATACCCCGAGGATGGTCTGTGAGGAACCCCCGCGACACCAAAGGACCAAGAGCGGGTCGAGGACCATCCCCGAAGGGGGCATTAGTCCCCCCGTAGTCCACCTAGAGCGAGAGACCCGACTCGCCTGACATCGGGCGGAATACGCTGTGGTATTCGGTAGTGAATATACCCCAAAAGAACAATAAATCCCAGAAAATGCAGTACTTTTGGCGAGACATTTATTCGCCACCTCCAATCTATGTACTCTATCAAATCTCAAACCATTGGGACACTTAATTTACTATAATATAATATATATAAATAAATAATTATTAATATATATAATATATTATATAATATATTTATATATATATATATTATATATAATATATATATATACTTATATATATATATATATAATATATATTATAATATAGTATTATTTTATTTATTATATTATAAGTATATATATATATATAATTATATATATATATATATATATATATATATAGTATATATATTATATATATATATATATATATATATATATAGTATAGATATATATATAATAATTATATAAGATATATATATATATATACTAATAGTATATATGGATCGACAAGCTGTAAGTACGCCATATTCTGACGTCACAGTCAAACGTGACCCATGAAGAGTCTGACGTTGGACTATGACGTCACGCGCTTCAGGTATATGTACATACGAACGAAGCTCCCTTCGGGGAATGTAAAGTCCTTCCGTAAGTAATCTATGAATCATTGGTATGATAGCTATTAATTTTCTATTTTAAAAAAATAGCTGAAACCATAATATAAAATTGCTGCCAAGTGTATGTGTGTGTTGTATAGTGTGTGTTGTATATTTCGTTGACTAATATTAATATCAAAGTTGTTGTCTCATAATTCAAGTCAGGAACTGGAAACTTATCCGACTGTAGTTTCATCGTCAAAACAATTAATAAAATATATATAATATTATATATATATATTATATAAGTATATATTATTAATATATATTATTATATATATAATATATATTATAGTATTATAATTATATATATTAATAATATATATATCATATATATATAATAATATTATATATAATATAATATATATATTTTATATATATATATAATATTATATATATATATATATATAAATATATTATATATATTATATATATTAATATATATATATCATAATACGTAGTACATATATACATATATACATAATATTTATATATGGTATATATATATATATATATATTATATAATATATAAGATATATATATATATATATACGTACGTATATTATATATATATATAATATATATAAGTATAATACTATATACATATATATAGTATATTCATTGAGCATTGAGAATTCTTTTAATTCTCATTAACATTGTAAATTATATGATATTAAGCCAGAAACCCACCATGCAGTTGATTATTCAACCAGTTTGGCGCTTTGCTGTTAGCCGTATGTTAGGTGGTGTACATTGACTTGAATATATTATATAGTATAGTATATATATATACTATATTATACTAATATATCATAATATATATAATATTTATATATACATATATATATATATAATATATATATATATAATATACATATAATATATATATTATAAAACTATATTATATAATATATGATATATATATATATAATATATATATATATATATATATATATATATATATTAATATTTATTATAAGTATACTAACGACTTATAATATATAGTAATTACGTATAGATATAATATATATATATATATATATTATATATATATATATATATATAGTATATAGTTGAATATATATATATAATATTATATTATAATATTAATAGTAATATATATATATAATTTATATGATATATATATATATTATTATAACTATATAATAATTATATTATATTACTATATATATATTATAGTGTATAGTATATATAATATATATATAATATTATAATATATATAAAGCCATAGTCCCAGGAAGTACTGACTCTGTGTCAGGGGACCCAAACGAGAAAGTCCTTGGGTTGCCGCTACCGTGTTCAAACCCCGGTAGAGCGACGATCGCATGGCAAGTCGAGTTCGAATCTTACTCGTCCTAGTAGAAATTACTAGAGAAGTTCCCCTCCTTGCAAAGGGCTATGCCCGTGCAGGTGTGACTTTAAAAAAAAAAATAAAAAAAACACGTACTAGGATTAACCTGGCTGGCTAGGCCTATCGCGGATGCTGGAAAGTTTTTACCCAATGTGCAAAGCAAACACTGGGACGCGCGCGCGGATGCCAGTGGTATTCATAGGTCTGGTTGACGAAAGCTAGAGGTAAATAGAGTAATTAGCTCACATTCTCTGTCAACCCATATAATATATATATATATATATATATATATCATATTATATTTATATATATGTATATCTATATGTATATAAATATATACATATATGTATATAATCTTATAAAATTAATATATATATATCTAATATACTAATATACTATGATATATATATATATATATATAAATATATATACCTAATACTACTAATACATATCATATATACTCCATAATAATACTCACCAATATATACTTATATATATCCAACCGGTCCTAACCTATAGCTACATATATATATATATATATCTCATGATATATATATATTATATATATAGAAATATAGTATACATTATTATTATATAATACAAATATATATAATATATTATACTATAGTCATTTCATATAATCAAATTTAATTAAATATTAGTATATATATATATAGCTAATAGACAGGTCATAATCTAAATACTCATAAGCAATAGTATATAGATATAAGGTGTTACCTCGGCTAAAGGAGATAGGCTATAGGCAGACTAGCCATACACTCGACAAAGAGCCCGACACTTCCGAAATAAAAACGGCTTGCAGAAATCAAGCGAGAGGCCTCGAAGCCGGACAAGAACTTTAGACCGACGACTTTCCCGGCGAGATTACCGGAATAGGAATCAGGAAAAAGAACACTTTTTAACAAGACACTCATAGGTGTGCCTCACACGATACAAATGTGCGTTACCCACCTCCCATCTCGAGAACTGCGATTAATAGACCAGGAAGACGAGACTGAATAGATATCATTAAGGAGAGGAGATATATATATGTTGGGGATGCGGAGATTGAGAGTGAGACGGCACGCTGTAGAGTCACGCAGAATAAGGAAATGAGGCAGAAGGATCGTTGTCTTTCACTCGATGAGATAGTGGTCGAGAGAAGAATAAGAGAAACTGAGCAATGGGTCCGAATTATAAGTGGGACTCCAGAATCCCGATGCGAACCATGTTATAACAGAAACGTAAAAAATGAAATGAGAGGTTGATGATGTGGGTATTGAAAGATTAGTCCGGAAAAACTATAGAATTATACCCAGATATAATGCACCACCAAAAGGGGCATTCCAGAGGAGGAGAAAAACTAGATTTATGGAATGATAGGAAGAGGTTGGAGGTGAGGAGGAGGGGGATAGAAAACGGCGAAAGGTAGACCACACACCTGACCACGACCAACACACAACCAGAGTCAGCGTAAGGACAGATGTAACGAAAATAGCAAAGATGGGCAGCGAGAAGGATAAAGAGAGTAACATGGTCCACCTCACCACAGCACAACCACCACAAGCGAATGCCGCAAACATAGCGCGACTCCAATCACCCACCTAACAGCATACGATAACACGCAGCCTGATGGACGCCAAAACAGGTGCTTGTGATCGGAGTCGGACCGATATTCCAACGCCTAGAGTAGGAAAGGAAGAGAGATGGAGAGAGTTTGGACCCATTTGGAGAGGATACCAAGAAACTGGAGGATACCAACGGATAAGTCTAATAATCTCTAATAGACACTAACAATGTCGCATGACATCGAAACAACCCAGCGGCTACCACCAACCATAAGACACAAAACCTTCCAAATCGAAATGCAATAAACAACGTCATGACGAAAAACACACCATAAGGCCAGACACATCAACCCCACCACCCTACATACGCACATTTTTCCCCAACACAAACTACACGCAACCTCACAATGCGAACAACGAGACACACAAAACACAACATAACCAGGCGTTGATTGATTTGTGTGAGAAACGGACCTAAAAATAATGAACAGTTTTTCAAGCACAGGAGAGTCTCACAAATCCTTACGAAGCGTATAGATGGAAATTCAGGTAACGCAAACAATTCGATCAAAAATCGGTGATAGGGACTACATGATAGTCTCCGATAAAAGGATGGTTAAGAATGAAAAGTGATCCCGGGAGTGTCCTTAGATGCAGATCATAGACTGGTGGTGGCGGACATGAAGATAAGAGGGGGAGGGAGATAAATGAGCACGAAGAGGCAGTGATCAGAGGGAGAGTTAGAAAACAAACGAAGAGAGAGCGAAAGATTATATGAACGGGGAAATGCAGCAGACCCTAATGAATGGAGAAGAAAGCAAAGACTTGCAGGATGTCATCAGGGAAGTGGCAGAGAAAACTTTTGGGAAAAGAATGGTAGGAGGTACTAGGAAGAGACATACACCATGGTGGAACGAAGAAGTGAAAAAAGCAATTAAAGTAAAAACAGGGAAAATGAGGAAGTGGCTGAAAGGAAGAACAGCGGCAGCAAGGGAGGAATAGGTACAGGCAAATGAGGCAGAGGGAATAAAGAGGAGGGCAAAAAAAGATGGAGGCGGAGAGAATGGCAGAAATAACGAGAGATGTGGGTGAAGGGAAGAAAAAGATATTTAAGAGGGCGAAGGCGTATAGAAAACAAAAACCGTTAACTAGAAATATAAAAAGATAGAAACGGAGAGATTCTTGTGAGACCGGAGAAGAAAATGATAGATGGGACACGAATACTATGAAGGATCTGCTATGTAAATACAGAGAAACAAGGAGAAGAAGTGAGATCAGACGAGGGAGGAGGAAGAGAGGAGGAAAGGCGGAGAGATAAACGGTAGGAGAATATGAGGAGGCTATAAAAAGGATAAAGAAGGGTAAAAGCCCCAGGAGAGGACATGGCGAGCCAGTGGCATGTGGAAGTTGGTGGTGGAGGAAGAGAGGAGCTGAGACAGAAGACATCAATCAGTTGAAGATGCAGCCAGCAAGCTCTCGTTGGAGACGCCAGCGGAGAGAGTGCCAGGAGAACAACAGAAGTGCAGGGGCCACAAGCAATAATACCACAATACCGATAATTATATAAAGTAAAGGAGATGCAGAGAATGCTGACACTATCTAATCACGAGGCATTTCACTGATGGACCATCTGACGAAACTATACGAAAGAATATTGGAGAGGCAGGGTGAAGAGAGAAGGCTTAGAAGCCGAGACCGGAGAAGAACAGTACGAGTGAGTGGGAAGACAGAGGAGCAGGAAAAGCGACGGACCTTCTATATCCACCACTAAGAATGGTTTCTGAGAAGATGCTGGAATATGGGCAAGAAGTTCTTGTATCGTATCATCGACCTGCAAAAGGCATTTTGATTCGGTGCCAAGGAAAACTCTGAGAGCTATGGAGAGGAACTTATCAGCATGCAGGGGCATAGAATTAAACACGAACAAAAGGCGACTTAGACAAAGCTACTTTCACTGAGATTATTATCTCAGTATGTAAAATGTTAAGATTAGTCACACTCGATGCGATGAGCCGACGCACCAATGAGAAGACGATACGAACTGTTTGAGGTGAACAGCTGCAGCTAGAATCCCACCCATACGGGATGCCAGGGTCGTCATCATCATCTCCAATCTTATTCCGGCTAGAACTACGCATATATTAGACGCTGGTGGTTAAAGGGAAAGTGAGGGAGAGACTGGGAGAATTTGAGAAGGCGGACATAATGCATATACAGACGATCTGCATGTTGAATAGCGAAGAGAGTAAGGAGACGATTCGACGAGACTATGTACGGTGCGAGTAGCTTGCAAACAGGCGCAGAGACTTGCGAAGGAAACAAGCGAGTAGATTGAGCAACCGAACATGTCAAAGCAAGCGAACATGAGCGATAAATATATACAAAATAAACCGGAGAGCACACTTTAACTAGAGGCAGAGTAACGACGCCATAGTAGGTGATGGTGTTGCAGAGGGAGGAGGTGAAGCGCGTAAATACCATGCAATTATCTCGGGAGGATGTTTTAGCAGAAGGGGAGGAAGTGGAGGAGAGAATTCAGCGAGCGAATGGACAAAGATGAGTTATTTATTGAAAGCTCGGTATTACCCATGAAAGGAAAGATAAAAACATCCGGAATAGAGGTTTAAAAATAGTGATTTTAACAGTATACTGACTCCGGACGCTGCTGTACGGAGCGGAAACATGGACAAAAAGCGAGAAGAGAGACGAGAGTACGAATAAAGCGGCGGAGATGAGAACGTAATTCAAGAACTTAATGATGGAAAGAAGTAGGAGAGACAGAATAAGGGATGAAGTAATAGAGAAGATATAGGTGTGAGAAGATGATACTGAAGATGGATGTGGGGAGTTGAGATGGTGGGGACATCCTGGAAGGCTGGAGGACAGAATGCCCCGAACAAAGAGATAGATGGATCTGGGACAACCCAGATGGGAGAAGCACACTCCCGGGTCGTATACGCACCGAGCCAGAAAGCGAACCGTGCGGCGGAGTCAGTGAATCGCTCCAGCTCATCATCTCTTTAGCGAAAAGAGTCAGCTACCAAAATGAGAGTGCTAAAGAGACGAGGAATAGTGCCACATGAGGGATGTCTGGAAAAACGCCTCTGCGCGGTGACAGCATGAAAAATCTCCTGGAGAGGAAAAAGAAAAAGAAAGGAGAAAACTGTACTAAACCCTAGACACTAGATAAGAACTATGCAAATATACAAAATCAAAGAGTATCATAACTACCTACATCTATAAAACCCATAACATCAGCACTAACTACACTACATATACGAGCATCACCTTATAATCCTCCCACCACCGATTCATAGCACAATCATATACACCATCAATAACAAATAACCATACTACGATGCACTACACCATATCATATTATATAATTGACACACCACTACACAAACATACCATCACAAGCAATTACAAATACATCTATATACAACACAACCATCAACATCATAAAAGAACTCCACAACCATAACATACAGCATAATGTACTACATTTAACTTTGTATAACACCGGCACTGACAACAACGTATAACACCAGGAATACCGAGAAAGAACCCACACAAGATATGACGTTCCCTAACAAACCACAGTAAGAGCCTAAACGCAGCTTGTTACCTGCGCGCATCACTAAAGATACTGTTACAGATATAAGACCTAAAGCAGAAGATCGAATCTAACAAAACATGCGAGCAGCTAAGCCGCAGAGAAGAAGCGCACCACAATCTAATATTATGTATTTTCCAGCGAGAATGATACTAATCACACGAGCATTACACTGCACACACGGAACGATCTACACCAAGATATAAACTAAACCCTAATCTCAAAAATACTAGAATAGAGCCACATCATAGCCAGCAGGTCGATAAGCTAAACGCAATATCGTAGTCTGCGTGAGCGAATAAGACTTCCTGAAACTGCGAGATCATAAAAATGCATGTATCACCGAGACAAATCCTATCGACAAATACACGATCATATGACACACGTGAGCGTGAAGAAAAAACTATCGAATGCTCTCCAAAAGATGACAAACAATTATGGAAATCTTCTAACAAATACTATATACACCAGAACAATATCTAACCGCCTAATCGAGCATGAACGTGCTAACGAGCAAAGCAGTAGCTCATTAACAGTAGTAGACAACCACCACCAGCGCTCGCCTTATATATCCAAATCTATACCGACCTAAACTCCACCACTAAATGAGCTACACAACATCGAGAATCATCAGCACCGTAACACCAACTAAAGTCGGCAACACAAATGCACCTGGACACGAATATTAACATCACGAAATGAAGCAGCGCGACCTATCAAAGCTCACACAATCGCGTTCGACCTAGCGAAATGAGGCAAAATCTAGGCACGCGATCGTAACGCAACATGAATGCATATAACATAGGCAATTTCGACAGTGAAGAGCGCATCGACTCATACACAGACACACACAAATAACTAATTATGCTCTCACCTAGTCCGAGCATGAAGTTACTTCGTCTCTTGATCTGGACTATGGCGAAACCTATAGCATAACCGCATTGATCTCTTGAAGAAGAAGAACACACCAGCACGCCACCGCATACCACGTACGAAACAGCGTATCCTGATAACGCGCGAGCGAAGAACGTAATTAAAGCTCCACACGAGTGAGTAACACAATAAAAAACCTACCGCGACCACCGAGCGCGAAGAGCGAGCGCGGCGAGCATCTAGACAACTTCATAACTCTACATCTCAAAGAAACCCGAAACAACAACCGACAACCACAATCAATCACTCCTGATACCCCACAAACAAAAACAACCATCTGTACCAACCCTCCAGGTTTCATACCATGTAGCCCTCTTAAAAATCACCCACGCATACATATCAACAAAAAACCACACACCAATAAAGACAACAAACAACTCATATAATAACCACAACTACTTAACACAGCATCGCCCATCATACACAAAAACTACCAAAGCAAAACCACAACACCACTTCAACAGCAACTAAAACAAATCTTCACACCGAACAACTAACACAACGAAGACACACCAACACAACAATCCCAACAGACAACCAACCAAACCCCACCATCATACACACAACTCACCGAACACGTACGAAGGTACAAAAGCCCACGACCCAAAAAACAAACCCACGACCAACACAACCATCACAACCGACAACTGTACAAGCAACGACACAGATCTACAACACAACCGCGAAACACCTAACCAACAAAGCCTCACCCACCGACAAATAACAAAAACTCCCCACCTACCTGCACGTACCCTACATGAAATCCACACTAAGACACACACATTTACAAGGCATATAACATCAACATAACACACACAAAAACCACTTACATAAGAACGCACTAGACCAAAAACACACGCTCCACATCCCACGCAATCACACACACCAAACAACCCCAACAATTCCGCCGACTCACCAGATCCCAATGCCCATACCCCTATCCACAGCAAGCCATCAACCCCACATACACAAACTACACACCCAAGAACAACTAGCACCAAAAAAACAAGCTAGAATCACAGACGCTACAAGGACCTACATCGCAGTTGTAAATGACGAAGATACCTACAGGCTGCTAGACAGGCTGTCATGTCTAGACTGGTAAGAGCCACAGCTGAGGAAAACAGTCGCACATGGAGTTATCAGAACATACCATCTGAAAGAAATAATCAATAGCAGCATCGCAACAAAGGGCACGTGATAGCAGAAGAGTATTTAAGACTAGCGAAAGTCTGCTAGACAGGCAGCGACACTCCGAAGTGCGCACGGTGTAATTAAAATTACGTTGGATCGAACACACAGTAAGAATCGACCCTACAATTCCTTGAACACAAGATTCCGCGCATAAGGGAGATCACCACCCAACAATACAATACAACCAATCAAGCTACAACACAGGGTCAAACCCATTGCGTTCGCTACCCAACTGTCCGATTACCATAACCTGCTATCAAGACTAAACAATCATCAGACAACTATAATCGAGACTCCGGCGACACTAAGAGCTAGAGGTCTCTCATACAAAGAGCTTCACACAAAGACGCAGTTATCAAAGGAGATGGGAATCAATACCCTTAGGGGAGCTGTAATTAAGGGTGTATGCGAAAGAAAATCACGACTATAATAATAACAGCAGAACAATGACACCCGTCAATTATCGAGATACCTAGTACATGAGTGATAGATGAAGAAAAAAAGCGAGATACAACTGAGCAGATTACACATAGAAAGTAACGTCTTAGGAAATCAGCATACTTGAGCAATAATGACAGGCATGAAATGTGCATATCGGCGTCATGAGCTTACTACGCGAACTGCACACTACTACACATACTCAGGAATGTGATTTGCGAATCACGTAGTCACGAACGCTCGAGGACAGAGCACACCGAAAAATGAAGTGACTACCTTATGGTAGAACGTACAGCCAAGAACGAAATGCACTACTGCCAAAAAGTGAGAAGGTCTATACGACCTTTGGTTACATGCAAGAAGCTAAACGGAGAACCAATAAAAATACGCACACGAACCAAGTCAAGAATGATGGGTTCTCATGTAGAGCAGGCGCTCACAGGTATGATAGCGAGCCTCACCTAGCACAGCACAAGCGGCGAAAAATGAACCCATTAACAACACAACCTTTAACCGATACGAGAAATAACTGCCACCAACGTTAAGACCCGCGGTCTATCAGTCCACCTGGTCTCGAGTGAAACAGCGCTCCTAGTGACTAAATCTTCAGCAACAGAGCAGACACCGAGTATATACTCGACTAACATCACGACAGCCATAATAACGACAACCGCGGCGGCAAAATCAAGCGAAATGAGGCTTTCATTTCGACCTATGAAGTATCAATCATTCTCTAGCACCACAATACTTATATACGTTATTCCGCAGATATCGAGCATTCCAGTCTCACCAACACCGCACTCCATATATCCACGCAGTCAGATATGGGGAAGCAAGCAAGAGCGAAAAACAGACAAACCATACATACAAAATACACCTAAATAATGATAACCCACTAAACATTACTATACAGCCACTTATAACATTAATACGTACATAAGTACTAATAATATAATATATCCACATCGTCAAATACCCCACTAATCATATCAACCCATATAAATACTATAATACATACATACTAACACTATAACAATAACTCACCTACATAATAACATAGTAAGATCATAACCTACACTTGCAAAATTATACCTATTAACATTAACTCACAATACAATACTTATACATCCATAATATAATAAATAGCCACACCATATATCAACAATAAAAACTAATAACAACTCTAGGAAATAAAATACAACCTAATGACAATAGAATACTCACTATACTCACAATCAACTAAAAATAATACTAAATAACACCAATACTCAATAGTAACTCAAATCTACTATCATACCTCAAAATACCACTATATATAATAACACTATACGATAATAATATAAATATCAAAATTATACACAACATACACTAGACTATACCACTCATCAAAATCAGATAAACCTAATACTCACAAATCAACCTCAACTAACACCCTAACTCATAATCAAGAACACAAACATAATCACCTATCCCATACCTAATATACTGAATCATACTTAAAACTATACAATACTTACTACAACCTAGACTAAACAACACAACCCATAAGCTTACATTAATTCAACAATAAACACACACACGCCCACCATAGTACATTAGATTTATATATATACTACCAACAACAACCACCAATAGCTAATACTAAAACATACATAACCTATACTACTAAACACAACACAAGCGAAATACAATTTATAAATACAAATATACGTAATACCCACCCGTATAATCAAATAATCATATCTAATAACCATACATGTTATTCAACGCCCTATATGATGTTATCAAGTACACCTTTACTCCACAAAGATCAATCACAACGTCCAACAGACACCAGTAACTCCAAAGAATACCTATAGCCTTCCAACAACAGATATCCACACGTACTCAAAGATAACAACAGCTATAACACTTCCTATAGAAGCAACATAACACAAATTCAGCCAGAGACTACAACAAGGTCACAAGATACAAGCTCCCAAATCACACCGGCTAAATTCACAAGAATAACAAGCTATCACAACAGCACTAAACACCAAAAGATACTTATATAGAGAAATACTCCTACGCGCATAAAACTACACCCTATAACACACATCAATGACTAACATAATTAACGCACCATATAAACCACAATCTGCACACACGCTACCACACTAAATACCCAGTCCATCCTTATACCGAAACCACATAAAATTCTACTTAGACGTGCCAATAAAACAGACTCCACATACACAACACGTAAAAAATTAATACCCGCTAACTAAAATAATACAATACACTACACAAATACAAAATAACTATATCATAACTCATGACTATAATAACTATAATCTAATCATCCATCATCATCAACTCACATCACACTTCATCAAATCATCAACATACATCAATCATCATCACCCACAAAACGCAGCTCCAGCCTTTCTCTCCTAACGAACTCAACGGCATCACTGGCTAAGGTCGCGACGCACCAAACAATGCAACTAGGAAACAGAAAAAAGGAGAAGGAATATGAAAGCACAGTAAGAAACCAGAACGCGAGCCTATAATCACGCCCCATTCTATAGAGCATACAAAGCTGAGAAAATCGTATGCAACATACCAACACATCCACCTAGAGCTCTCACCCGGGCATCGCGATCTGGAACCCTTCAAACTAACTGAGACAACTCGTCAACAGTGCGGTATCTAGTAAACACCATATGAAACAACTGAGATGGTGCTTCACACACATATCTCATTCACAAAAACCCCTCGTTCACTCTAGTTATCGCCCTTTTTCTCGCCCTACGAGCCAACATCCACAAATAATCTCTTACTATGAATCATCAAAACTTCTCCTATTTCTTCACGAGCCTCCTCCCATCACCCCTGCTCTGATTGCAAACATAACACTTCACCACCCCCACCATAAATAACCATCACCGTCGATTAACTGCCCCGGCACACTAATCAGTCCCACTCCTATTCCACACCCATAAATGACCAACTACCATCTCAACACTTACTTTCATCTTATTACTACTCAACTAATGACCACACATTACTCCACAACCAAAACACAAACTCTCATACAATCACAAAGTTCGAATTCACTCATCCCTCTATCAACGTTCTCTTAGTCACACCACACACGCCAACAAGACCATTGTCATCCTGAACACCATTGGTACTCTTAGATCCTTACTCTTTTTCCCAGACCCAAACAAAAACTTCCACAACTAACATATAACATTAACACGCCCGGAGTACCATCAAACATACCTCCTCACGTAAAGACCCCATACAGTGTACGCAAGAACTCTATCCATTCCCAATTTTACACCTCCTACCCAAACGATTTAATAGCGTCAGCCAAGCCATTAGCCCTGCCATTCACAAACATTTCCTACCAGACCACACTCCTCGCATCACTCCGCTCCCCTTTCATCTCCACATATATTCCTAATTCAACATTTATCCACTTCAAAGAACGTTATATACCAAGACTAGCTATCACCAATCTAAAACCCAATACAACTTCAACCACCAAGGAAATGTCGACCTCCACTCACAAACCCGAAGCCACCCCCACTACTCACCTACTAATCTATATCAATTTACTTTCAAAAACTCTCCTTAATCCTTCACACACCATACCAAATCTCTTTACCAGTCAAATCCTCTCAAACTTTCTCAGATTCGCCAATCTACACACAAACACTCAACACCTCAAAACCAACCCAAATAACACTATCAACACAGTATAATAATCAACTACCACAAGACCAACAGACAAGCAACGTCTCCAAAGATTAACAGCATCACTCTATCTCAGCTGTCGAACTACACAATACACTATATTCCACAACCTAAGCCAAAATCATCTTCTATCACCCAAACACACCTCACCTATTATCACTAAACCAACACTACACATCTAATCCCGGCATTAGTGAATCATTACACACCCCTACTCCTAATAAAATTCTTATTACATAACCTACACAAGTTACACCCTACATAACACAGATGAATCGCAAGGAGACCTAGCACATCCCTGTCCCTCTTTCGCTATTAATACCTTAAACATAACTAACTCAATACACAAACTTTCGAACACTTAGACGCTCACATTCAATCACACCGCCCCTTTCAGCACACTAATACGATCTCAAACCCTACAACTCAACTACAACCTATATACTATAGCGATCTGCAATCGTTCACAACAACATCTAACTACCACACCCAAACCATCCCAACACTCACTGCATTATCAAAACAAACACATAGCCTATAAAGCCGAATCTTTCCACACTCAGTTACAATACACACAGTCTACCGACCCGTCATACTGCGCCCTAGCACAACTGCAACGAACTAAGAACGATAACTATACAAATAATAATATATAACACTCAACACACTACACAAAAATTTAATTCTTCCATCCCCACTCATTATCTCTCATCCTTATATATAATACCACATGATACACACAATCACACCTCAATATGTATCCCCACTCCCACATAACCTAACACTTCACTATACCCACTGAATACACCCTTGTTCTTCCCCCATCAACAACCTAATTAAACACTCACTTAACACTCAGATGCAACTACCAAATCGAGACAATCACACAAACTCACCATATACTATAACACACACGATCACCATACACAGCTAGACACGCACCCATAACCTCTATTTCCTCCGCGCAATACGTACCCGACAACAAACTACGACAGTACGACACTGCCATAACTCCACATCTACCCATCAAAGCGAACATCACACAACGCCTAACAAATCAACTACTCACAATCCTACCACCCGCACCTCACTACTTCCACGACAACACCACTCTAACACACACCTAACTCTAATCACTACACTCCACACATAAACTACCTAAAAATCAACCTATCCCCATTACTCAGCAGAACCTTAAACACTAACATCACTATCAGCACCACACACTGATTACACTAACGCCCACACACTGAGAGCTAACACTACCAACAGAGCTCTATATACTCACCTCACACAACAACAACCTATAACCTCAACCCCATAAGACATCAACAAAGAACCCAAATCCTCACACGATTCACCATCAACATACACTACACACCTTCCCACACGAAAACTCAGCTCACCACGCACACACAACAAACGACATCGACGACAACCATATAAATCACTACCCATCACTCAGTCAATTCTTCATCTAGACCCCACACGACAACCACTCAACACCGCTTCTGGCAATAAAATAAACAAACTAACATCCATCAACCAATCGAAACCATACCTAGCCAATCACCGAAACACATGCGATCACATGAACAACACGCAACACATACAAACTACAAACAACGCTAGCTGACTCATACACATCCCTTCAATCAGCACAATAACATCATACCCACTACAAAGAACAGGCGACCACTCCTTCAGAACCCACAATTATAGAAGCCACAGCTACATCCTTGACAGCTGTCATTACAACTAAAGAAGCAAAGCGGAATACCAACATGGCATCATCACATTACACCCACACTATCCATATACAAACCCACCACCATCACGCTATCCTCTAATACCTACCAGCCAAACACACCGCCCATCTTAGCATATACTGTCACTAAGTCCTCCAACCATCAAAACATTCCTCACACATTCCACCAGCACACAAAGACCCACAACCTCCACCACGCTACTACCCACACTCACCTCACACAATCACCCGACATAACAAACAATATCAACAAATACAAGACTCAAATACAATCCTACAACATAAACCAAATGCAATACAACTATAGTAGAATCGGTCACACGAGTCGAACATACTAATAGACATATAACACAACTATTCAACACTATAACACCTTACGGATACACAATACCATACACAACAAACACATAACACACTTAAACAATCATCACGATAACAAAAACCTTCCTAAGCTCCAGAACTCTCCAGAAGCAAAATAACACACTCCAATCACTCACTCCACTCACAAATCCACAATATAGACAACCAACAAAATATCCCACCTACTCACCAACTCCATTCCGTTCACACATAACAAACTCCAACCATCAACAATCAACACCACGCATCCACAATCACCAAGCATCGCCACTTCACGAAAAACGTTCGAACAAACATCATCACTACAAGAACTCAACCACATATAACCAAATAAACAACAGCATCTACAGCAATAACTCCACACCTCATATAAACCACCATATCGCAGCGACAATCCCACAATCGCCAGCCCAACAGTAACCTACGCTCAAGCCACGAACCCAGAAATCCAAGCCAACATCCACATTATGAACTCAATCAACCACGCATCCTCCAAACAATATCCTCATCATCAACAAACCATCACATATCAACGACAACAAGCACTAAAGCGACGAAGAATACCGCACGAAGACCCTATAGATTCCACATTAACGAACTCCAACTACACTATTCACAACACACCAACATCAAACGTCTCTAATCAAGCATCACAATAACAATCAAACGTACTCAGAGATATCTGACCTACTCACGATCACTCTACGATCTAACTCAACATACCCCAATCATAACCGCCTCATACCGACTACAAAACCCAATATCAAGAAATAATCACATACAATTAATCGTGTCTGATAGCCCATAGATCACTAGCGCAGACACCAATACTACATACAAATCAACGACAACACCGCAAGAAACATCATATCTACGACTACACACCTCCAGACAAAGCAGTCAACTACTAAGCCGCAATGTATACCAAGATCCACACACACAACCGAACTTTAAAAAACAACCTTATCAAAACATTTGAACAACAGCACATCCTGGCACACAAACTACCACTAACAACCCACAACGTTCACTACACAAAATTGCCACTCACTCAGCAACGACCACTACCGCGACCTACATACAGACATACAAGTCTCTCCAGCCAAGCTCATCACGGAACCTACATAAACAACCCATAGCTCAACCTCATAAAAGAGTCAACAATAACTAGGCTCACAATAAGCAAAGAAACATAAAAAAGACCACTACCCAACAATACCGATCCTCGAACACAAACTACAACACACCCACACTAACAACTATATTCCGACAAAACGACCTTCCCATCACATCCAGCCATCACGAAATACCAGTCCGAAACCGACAACACCCACAAACATCCATTCATCACATGCTCGAACAAACCTATCTACTCCACAACAGACTCAAGGATACGCATACGACACACATCCGCACAACATAACCACCCGCTCACACACCCATACCCCTTTAGAAACATCTTACAAGAATCACATACACCCTCCATCTAATACACACCTCGCGCATACACTTTCCCAAACGACCTATATATCGAGAAAACCCGAACACAAGCGCACGACCAGCAATTGCAGCAGAAATCCTAGAATTCCACAGCGGAAGACTGAACAACAGTACTAATAAGACAATCTTCCACAATATCTAACATAATTAAGCACAACTCACACAACCGCAATCAAAAATATCCTACCTACATTACTATAGACACATACATAGCCCTACAAATAACACACACCAACATCGAGCTACACACCATACTACTCATTCCTCCTAACATATAATACCGCATCCACCCAACTAATCCAACCACTCCCGAGAACCTGCACAGCCACAGCAGACATCTATCTCGCACATCTACAGCCAGCCCCTCCAGCAGACAACAATCACACCCAATAGATTAACACGATGCTATAATACAAAACTACAAGAACATGATAAGCACGTGCTCCCGAACTCAATATCGAGCCAGCAAATTCATCAATAAGAGACGATCAGAGAGCGACCCGCCACTCTCCTACAACCACTAACATTCGAATCAACCATATCATCTCCCGCAATCCCAACTAACCAATAAATCCTCAAACAAGAAACCGCGACATCAATCCCAATTCCTCTATATAACTACCAAAGCTCATCGCTAGAACCATAACGAGCAATAAACACAAACCAGGCCAAAAACGCAACAGCCAGACACCTACTCTATACCACACCCCGCTTACACCGACTAATCACCCATCGCAACGAACGTCTCTACCCTGCTACAAACACACAATCCGCAACCCAACTCACTGACATATCAGACAATACAAACAGCAGCAAAACAAAACCAACACCAGCATACGCAACTACACGCCCACACAACTATACACGACACCCAACACAAACCGTACTCCAAAGTCATAACCACAACAAACCATGAGAACAGCACGAACATTTTCATCATCCACATATCGACCTATCGAAACAACGCTAACAACCGCATCATCACATAACATCCAACAATCCTCCCTCGACCCATACCCACAAGATATATAATATCTCTTGCACTTCCAAAGACCACAGCCATCATCCACAGCGACCCTCATAAATCTGACACCCTCGATCAACCTTCGAAATTCACAGCCACATCTACTGCGATCGGTCATATTTCAGCACTTCAACAAAGACAACAACAAACAGCACAACAGACAACATACATCTTACAGACCACGCAACCACCAACACCACACACCAATACACCAACACTCAGCACACAGCGAATAGATTCCTAAGATTAAATCCATCACCATCACTAACGTACCCAGCATCCCATCAGAAAGTCTCCGCAAAGAACCGCCAATGATGTTATACTGTGTTAATGCAATAGCCTAGGAGAGATCATAGGGATGCGAATAAGAGTTATAGTGTTACGGTGTCTGAGAAGCGATTCATAAATGAGGAACTGAAGCCTTACAAAGTTGTATCGGTGGAAAAAGGGCTAAATAGAGAATAAATGAACAGTACGCTGAGATGTGGTGGTCATAGTGGAAAGGAGGATCCGAAAGTCGCGTTGGTTAAGCGGATATAGTGGTGAGGTTTGGGAAATCAACTGGCCTCTGCAGACCGAAAAGAAAAATACCAGACACACCACACCACAACTACGATAGCTACACTAAAAACTAATCAAACCCACATATAAACTACTCACAAGAAGATCAACGCAAAAGCGTAATAACACATCACACACACCCACAACCACAGCACACAACAACTACATCACAAATATACCTACAAATCCACACCAAACACACCAAACACACTACCAACAACAAAAAAAACATCCCACACACACCCGAACACCCACACAAATCACAAACCCTACAACTCAACCCAATCACCCAAATCCACCACCCCACCTATCACAACCACAACTCCCACCATCCATAACCGCAGGCAGAACTAACGAGCAACAAACACAAACCCGCTTAAGATCCACCTACAGCACCAAACACCAGAGATCACACAAACACTCCGCAACAACATCCAAATCCCCGACGCAACATGCAGCAGCTATCACAATAGACAACCACCTACATCACCTAAACTACCAACACTAACCGCAGACGCCATACCATGGCAGGAAGACCGACAGAGAAGTAAAGTCCGACCGTCCAATCAGGTTAGTTGAAATGGCCAGGTTATTGTGACGGATCGTATGGTTTGGCTAACCCAACATGCGGCACGTATGAAACCCACGATTAGACCAAGATGCCCCAAATAGAAGGTCCATCCGGTTCCTGTGATAAGCTCTAGGGTCCGGAATAATTTGACCGCAACCTGCCGCGGTACTAGCCCACTTCACGTACATACATACTAGAACAGAGGAGTAAGGCACCTGGCTTTTCTTTTCGACTTGTGTACATCTTTTCTTCTAACCACCTAAAATTCTGTTTACAGGTTGCAGTGTTACGCAACCTTACCCAGTCCTTCGCTGAAACAAAAGGTGTTGATTGAGGATGAATGAATGATGATGACCTATATACTTAATATACTATATATATATATTTATATATATATATATAAATATAATATACTTAATATATATATATATTATATATATACATATATAACTTATAGTATAAGTATATACATATATATAGTTATGCGGGGTTGCTAGCTATTAACATAGTTATAATATGTATAAATTTTTGCAATATATATATATATATATTCATATATACAATAGTTCGAATCACCGAACGCGACACAAACAATAACGCACAATCTCAAACGCAACTCTCTATAACGCGCAATCACAATCACACGTAACCCGCCACAACACAGACAAGCACCCACACATACTAAAATCATAGATAATCGCAAGATTACCGCACAACATACACAACCGCAACCCAACTTCAAAGCCACGTAACACCACATCCAGAACAACCGAAAGCCACACAAGTAATAAACTAAAACAAACAACACAGTACAGACGCACTAACATATCCACATAGGTACTCACACATACAAACCAACACAAAAACCACACAGGCACATAATATGTTTACAAAATCTATAACACACACATAATAAAACAAATTATATCGCCGACAACATACAAATCTGGCACAACCTATACTTTATATATAAATGCGAAATTATTTTGACATTAACAACGCATAATGTAGAAAAATAGCAAAATATAAATATCAAACATCAACGGGACAAAATCGATACAAAGAAAATTTAAAAAATATGGCAAGTTATCAAAAAAATGGCAAAGGTAGCCATAGAGCACCACGTACAACAACCTACAAGGACCCAAGTACAAAACAACATCACAGTACCTACGTTACAAGTACAAAATAGACACTCGATTAGAAACTGCATACTGCAAGTACACACAACGATAAACACACTAACTATCCCACAACATAAACAAATGAACAATAAAGATCCAAACAACGACATAACAAAGATACTTATGAACTTCCGATAACAACCCTTACCTATACAACACCTATATATGCCAACAATCATACATATATACATAACATATAATAACAAATACCATGAAATAAATACGTAACCGCAATATATATACTCACACTACAATGCCAACAACTAATACAACTAACACAGCCATCTTAACCCAAATATCATGCCGACAAGGAACTCTAGACATACTAAACCACGCAAAGTTAATAGCAGAGTTGCGCACTGATTGAATTAAATGCAATTATACAATTGATTTTGCAATTTGTAATATACTACCTATCACTAATAACAAAAACTAAAAAACCTAATTGACCTTACTCTTACTAATATATCATAAGTATAATTATAACAACACACTCTATATAAATATTATATATAATAATATATATATATATACCGTATAAACGTAATAAAAACTTCAATCCGAACAATATATATATATATAGTATATATATATATATATATATATAATATTATAAGATACTATATAAATATATACTATATATATATATATATACTTATATATTAACTAATACACTCATATACTATATATATACTGATAGCTAACATATATTATGTCTAATACAATTCAGCCCACACAACACTATAATCCACCCCCATCTATCCCACTATCATCACACATGCACAGACACGCAATCACCACTACCCGCCACTCCCCACACACTAAGACCTCGCGTCGCAAACGAAAAAACAGTAGACTACACATCAACTATAAACTCAAATCCAACTGTCACACCCACCAATCCACCCACTATCCACACACAAACCCCCACAACTACCGATTAACCCATACCCACTCTATACTGTACTTACGCGACACGTACAAACAGAGATAATCCGAAAACCCAGATCCAGGCGCGAAACAACAATAATGCACCCTATATTACATCACAAACATGTACACCTACAAGATAAGCGGCGAAGAGCACCAACTACAGACACTATACCACACACCCTCCACCACTGCCACCCCACACTATATTATATACACACATGACCCATTAAAAACTCAAGAAACCAATACCCTACACCCTAACGTCACACTATAACATTCGCAATCATCGACCTATGTAAAACACACTAAAACCCACCTAACACAACCATACACTACGACAACTCACTAAGCACCACCACACCATCAAACCAACAACCCAACAACCATCATCTACAGACCCAAACCCCAGCTCAAACTAACCAAATCCATAATCTCTCATCAGCAACACACAATTAAACCCGTAACACTACCTTAACTTAAATAATAACCCATAAACCAATAAATTCAACTCTTCACATTCTCAATCACCTACTTACATATATATCAATCACTTCCAAACATATAATTAAGCAAAAACTTCTGACACCAATATCAAAAACCACCCAGAAATTGAACATACCACTCATACCCACCCCGCAATAAACACAACTCCATCTCAATCGATCCATTACACCTAAACAAAACGTATCATATACTTCAAATACTAACTACAACTATATCGTCACCAACCCAAATAAAACCATACAACACCCAAACAAAACTAACTTACCACAACATCATTACTACCTCCGACATCTCCCAAACAACATTATCAACATCACGAGCCTATTAAATCTCTAATAACACAACCCGACACAATAAACTCAACCCTAATACCCTCACCGTCATAATAATATACTCACCACACCGCCCTCGAACCATACCTAACACTTACCATCAGCCACCTACTCCTTAAATAATCATACAATCATCATGCCACCAAATCAAATCTACACAAGAACAATACACTAACATCCACTCAACGACCATAATTACTCAAACCTAATATACCACCTTTAATAACTATACCAAACTTAACCAAAACTCTATATCAGACTAAACACCCACTATAACATACATAGTTATAACAAACACACTCTAATCTACCAAACGACTCACTAACCACAATATACAACACTAGACCAAAACACGAACCGATACACGTCACTTAAAACATAGTAACACACACAATACATTACCCCCAAACGCAGAACCAGAATACATCATAAAATATATAACAACACATAAACATATCCCATCTACACGCCAACTACACAACATTTATAAACATATCACTCGCAACGACCTATAATTACACAATACCAAATAAAGTCATACCATATAGCTATCTAACGTAACCTAACACAAATCTATAATATATCATAGAGTACATAAGATCAATAGCTACCTAAAATGATCCTAAAATACACCTACTATTATAATACAAAAATATCTACACCTATATACTATATATATATATATAATATATATACTACATACTCACACCCATCCATTGATAATACATGTCATAACTCAGCTAATACGCACCATAAATTCATAAATACACCGATCCACTAACCTCAAAAACAATATACTACGATATACTACAATAATCAAAATTATACCATAATACCTATCATAATATAAATCAATCTAACTATCATAGTATAAAAATTACAACTATAAATATATACTAATAACTAATAATAATTAAAATTATAACATATAATGCCATAACTACATACTCATATCAGCCCGGTTGTGATATACAAAGCTACACAAGTACTCAATGTACTACATTAACTACATGTCACTTAAGCTACATTTTTTCGGCAAAGTACTACAAAAACAACACATAGTATAGCTTGTACTATGTAACTCTGCAGATTTATTACCAACTCCAGTAATACCCACCAATGTACTAGATGTATCCGCTTGTAATAGCTCAACTATAACCAGCTCTCTTACTAATGTACATACACCGTAACTATTCGTGCCTTAATACCACCACACCCCCAGCGTCACTCGCAAGTATTTTCCATCCAATTAATATTACACACTTGAGACCAAATATTATAATTCTCAAATTATTCTTATCATTTAATCAATTTCTAATGAGTATTCGATAATATATCTATTTCATAATATACATGTACATCTTCAAAAACAAAAATTCTCCAACTATTCAAGATGAATATAAAACAGATTATACCAAAAAGATCAATAAGTCTCAAAAATAAGACCCTAACTAATATAAATACACCCACTACACATAACACATACATACCTAACTATATATATCCCATTAATCATATTATCTATATAATACTAGAATAAAAAACTAACAATAATACATATAACTCAACATATAATATATATACCAACCAATAAATATCATATATATATAATAATACAACAGAACAAACTAACTAAATATACTCTCCACATAATAATCCCTCGCACATCATCAATAATATAAAAAGCTACACATACTAACCTAAAACACAATATACATACTACTGACTACAAACATAAGCACCATCAAAAGTAAATAATAAATAACCCACTCACCAGCTCAACACAACTACTCCAATAAAATATACCTAATTAGATATTCTCCATTACACACTACTAATACTACGTAACCTTATATAAAAGATTCAACTTATATTAACATACTCTAATGACAACTAAACACCATAGCTAATACGTACTTATAGACTATAATATAATAAAAACCCAATACTTATCCACAACAACTAAACTCCATTGAAATTCATCCCCTCAGAAAACGATATCAACTATCCCTCTTTTCCAATATACAACATCAAAGGAACCGATGTAAATCCCGATAACGGTTGCGGTAACAACCACACCCAGAATACCGGAGCCCCGTAAAACAGAAAAAGCAAGGTAAGTAAGTCAAACGAAACAGTAACACAAGTACGAAAGACAAGCCCAGCCTTACCTCCCCTTTATATTTTTAGTTAACGTCGCCGCAGTCAGAAAATACCACCTAGAAGCTTCCACGGACGCGATGGACCCTCACTATGGCATCTTGCCAATGTGGGGGTTCATAACTTGGCCCAGGTGGCCACAACCATACACCGTCACAAACCCTGGCCCAATACACATTCAAATCCTAATTATGCACCTTCTAACATCTATCAACCCTCGCCTATCTCACAATTCCTACCCTACCTCCAGAAACAACTTCTTTTTCGCTGACTCAATCTCCTGCTTTTTTTCTTCGGTCTCAACGCGCACAGGTCGATTCCCAACACACTCACCACTTTACTATATTCGTTATAAAACAAAATATTCCTCCTTCTCCTATTCCTCAACACCCAAAAACAGAAAGTATTTCTTATTCTCTCATTTATCCTCCCTTCCTAATTCCACCATCTTCTTTAACGTTCATCTCATCTTTTCAATCCTTCTCACACACCTAACACCTATACTCTTATCCATACCATATTTTAACTACCATGAGACATAAAAGACGTACAGCGCTTGCCTTCATTTACAGCCTACTGAAATCAATGGTAGTAACTTTACATCCACCAAGATTTAATTGCACAGCCACCTTCCTTCAATTCACAACTTTCATACTACACTGGGCATCATCCGTTCCCTTTTCGTCCAAACATATATATCTCTAAATATTAAACTCAGTCACTGTTCCAGCCTCTCACATCTAGCATAACTTCACACGAGGACTGTCCTCACTCACAACCATTAGCTTACTCTTATCTACGTTTACTCTCTTAAAATTCCTTCTTTACACACTCTGTTCCAAAATCTCCCCCTCTAAACCAATCTCCATACTACAACAAACTTGCCTTCAGATTTACAGCACTGAAATAATGGTAGATACTTTAAGGATATATGGTCTACATCTAATTAATATATCTACACATAAAATAAAATCTATATATTACTATATATTACTTAAAAACTAACTATAATACTTATACCCGCCAACGATCACTTATATACATATATATATAATAATAATATAATATATAGTGAGATAGAGCTGACTTGATTTGATTGGCAGTCACTAATATCAACAAGGCTTTGACATGAGATGGTTCTCAGTGAGTGTCCGGTTCGAGGGAGGAGGTGTGAGGAGCATAGGGTGAAGGTGGAGAGACTAGGTACCGCAAGTATATAGGATAATAGTTTATTGACGTTGTAGGGAAGATACTGATGCTGGAATTTTCGTAGAAAGAGTGCGTCGAATGAACTGAAGGACTAATTTGGGAAGAACAAGGTATGCCAGTTAGAAGTGTAGAGGATGTGTGGATCAAATCTGTACATTAAAACAAATGATTGATAATGATGGAGGAGAGAATAAATTGTATTTAGATTATGATTGCAACAGGCGCATGAATAGGATAACAATAGGGAAGCTCAATATGGCAGCTTTTAGTGATATGGTGTGTGGTTGGTAAGCTCTGAATTGGAATCAACAAAGTAGGTAGACGATAGTGAAGCGTGTGTAAGAATAAAGTCGATGATTGGTATAATCATTAATAAGCGAAGAGCGACAGGATGTCTATGTACTCCTTGCGATCCAATCTGTATCTGGATGAGGTTATGAAGATTAGAACGGTAGGGGTGACAAGTGATAGTGTTAGAATGATGGAAAATGAAGAGAGTGGAGGGATTCACCACCTATTATATGAGGATGATTTGGTTTTGTGTGGCGACTCTGAAGAAAGTTGAGAGACTGTAGAAGATTTGGTAGGTGTGTAAAAGGAGAGTTTTGAAAGTAATATGTAGGATAAGAGTAAGGTTAGGTTGTGAGTCGAGGACAGCTCTTGTTGAGTGTAAGATGGTGAATAGCTGAAACGGTATCTGGATTTAATGTTGTAATATATGTTTGAATGAAAAGGGAACGGAAATGATGCAGAGGTAGTAGGAAAGTTGTGAATGGCACTAAGGTGGCTGACGCAATTAAAATCGTTTGTAGATGTATAAGCGACTAAGTCTTGAAGTACACTAGGGTCCTTACATGAATGTAATGTGTACCCGATGTTAATGTTATAGTATGGGAATATGGTCTGGAAAAGAGTATAGATCTAAAAGTAAATGTGTTCAGATGGACAATACTTAGTGCCGGTTAGTGTGGAGAAGAATTGATAAAATTGAGAATGAACGTATTAGAGAGTTGTTTGGTGTGGAGAATGGAGAAAATGAGAGAATAAAATGAACAGTACGTTGAGATGTTTTTGTCATGTGGAAAGGATGGATGATAGTCGGGCAGTTAAACGATTATATGGTGAGTGTAGTTGCAATTCAACAGATGGGGAGAACCGAGAAAAGTTGATTGAGTCAGATAAAGATCACTGTGAGTTGGCAGCAGGCGAGAAGACAAGGTGCAATAACAGGAGTGAACGAGGGGTTTTAGTGAAGAGACTATGGTTGTAGCCACCCAGGGTCAAGTTATGACCCACTTTGACGAAGTTGTCAGGTTGAGGGTCCATGCAGGATCCCGTAGCTCTAGGGGGGATTTTTATGTTCCTGCAACGAGTTCTTCACTTAACTCTTATAAAGGGCAAGGTAAGGCTCGCTTTCTTTTCTACTGCTCATCATCTCTTCCTACTTTTTTTCTGTTTCCTGTGGCATGTTGCGCACCTTACCTCCAGTCTTAGGGAGAAAGGATGGGTGTGGTGGGATGATGAATGATGAGGATTGAATATGATGATGTATTGATGTTGATGCATGATAATATATATTAATAATAAACTATATATATATATATATATAGTATTATATATATAATTATATATATATATCTATAATATTATATTAATATATATATATAATATGCAAGTTTCATTAAAAGTACTTTGTACTTGTTACTTGTAGTTCAGATTACATCTGTAACTTGTCTTGTACTTTGTACTTGAATAAATTCTAGAGTACGTGGGTTTTTCTTTTTTATTTTCCTGTACTTGTACTTTGGACAGATTCTGGAGACTTTACTGGACTTGTACTTGAAAAAAATGTTACTTGAACACAAGCCTGATATTATATATAATATACATATATATATATATATATATAAATTACATTATATATATATATAATATATATAATATATATAATTATATTATACTATAATATATATTATTATATATATTATATTAGATATGATATATATATATATTACTAACTATATATAATATTATATATATCTAGTATATATAAAATACTAATAATATATATAATATATATACTATATATATATAAATAATTATATAATAATATAATATATATATATATTATATATATATATATTATATATATAATAAAAATATATATATATATATATATATATAATATATATAATAATATATATTATAATAATTATAATATATATATACATAACTATATATATATAATAATAATATTATCTTCCTCTTCCTCCTCCAAGACTGGGGGTAATGTGCGTGACATGCATCGGAAAAGAAAACAGTAGAAGAGAAGAATATGACACAAGTCGGAAAGGAAGAAGCCATTCTTATCCCCCCCTCTATACTCATTAGCAGAACTTCGTCGCAACGTCAGAAAAATCCACCCCTAGAGCATCACGGGACCGTGACGAACCCTCGCATTGCCAATCGTCAAGTGTAGTTCATCCCTGGCTCAGCGTTGGCCACAACACATAAACCTCACAAACCCATCCATTCACTCCTATTATGCACCTTTATTTCGCCTCTGCCAAACTCACACCTCTCTCCTTCAGACATTCGTTCGCTGACTCAATCCACTTTTTTCTTCGTCCTCCCAGCCGTCGATCACACATCCACTTTATACATTCCGCTTAAAACAACCAACTGTCATTCATCCTTTCCATAGACAATACTCTAAACTACTTTCATTTACTCTCCATTACCCCTTCTTCACACTTACATAATCTTCTATACGTTCATTCCTTTATATTTTAATTCTTTTCATATATAACCCCCTAAGATTGTCCCTCTGAACACTTTGAACTTCTAGATCTATAACCTCTTATTCCAGGCCATAGTCTAACTACTATACATTAACACATGGTAACAACATACCCTCATGTAATACCCTACGCACTCAGATTTAGTTCATTTACTGTCCACAAACGGATTTTAATTACACCAAGCACCGTTCCTGCCATTCACAACCTTCCCTTACTTACACTCTGCAATCCATCCGTTCCCTTTCTAATCCAGCATATATCTACAATATTGTAAAACTCAGCCCCACTTGTTCAGCTGCTCACCATCTAAACATAACTTCACACGGAGACTACCCCTCACTTACAACCATAACCTTACTCATCTATAATTACGTTTACTTTCAAACCCCGTCTTTTTACACACCCTCATAAATCTCTCTACCAATCCTCTCAAACTCTCTTTCAGATCACCACACCAAAAAACATAAATCATCCGCATATACTAGGTAGGGCACCCTCCACTCACTTCCATTATCATCACTATCTAACACCATTTCCTGCCACCCCCATCTCTATTTCTTTCATAAACCTCATCCATATACAAAATTGAATAACCAAGGGACATAACACATCCCTGACTTCACCCGCTATTAATGATTAAAACCAATCACTTTAACACCCCATTTATTCTACGACACGCAATCACTATCTACATACATATCTTTTATTATTTCCACTTCAGAAGCCTACCACCAAAACCATACATTACTAACACCTCCGATAGGCATTCCCTATAATAGTAGCAACGCCGTGCTAAATCGTTAAAACCTAATACAATTATTTTTTTCCCTCATTTCTTATCATTGTTCTCAATGTAAAGATATCCTACACTCCTATACCACTCTTAAACCACAATTCTTTGTTCTTCACCATACTATATACAGTATATATAATATATATACTAAATAATGTACCATACTATACTTATATATATATAATGACTAATATATACTATTATATTATATAAATAACTATTATACTATATCATATAAAAACACTTAAACCTATTTCTTTTCTTTTCTTTTTCCTCTTTCCAAGAAGGATTTTTCATCCTGTCAGCCCCCAAGCGTCCTTTCTCCAGGACAGTCCCTCTGCTGACTATTCCTCTTTCTACTTTAGCACTCCATTTTGGAGATGACATCTTTACACAGAGATCCTCACCGACTCCCGCCCCATCTCTTCTCGGTCTTCACCTTGGTCTTCTGCCCTCTGGTGTCCTCCCATCTTCTTTTCGGCATTCTGTCCTGCTCCATCCTCTTCAGATGTCCCCACCCATCTCAATCACCCCACATCCATCTTCAGTATCATCTTCTTACACTATAGCTCTGCTAAATACTTCATTCCTTGTATCTCCTGTCCTCTCCTACTCTTTTCCAATCATCAGTTTACTGACCTCATCTCCGCCCTTGTATCTTACTCTCCTCTCTTCTCCGTTGCTTGTCCTGTTTCGTCCGGCTACAGAGCAGCCGTCGCGAGTCCCAGAAGTTACTGAGTTAATAAATCACTATTCTTTAACCTCTATTCCACCAGATGTTTTTATCTATTCATCAATTGGCATACCGCTTTTCATAACTAATCCATACTTATCCATTCTTCGCGTAATTAATCTCTCCTCCATTTCCTCCCCTTCTGCTAAAACATCCTCCGAGATAATTGCAGTATTTACCGCCTTCACCTCATCCCCTCTCACCACCATCCTTATCCCCTCCTCATTTCCTCCGGTTATTGAATATCTCTGTTCTTCTGTTACATTCTCCTCATCCCTGCTTCCTCCCAAACTCTTCCGTAAACAAACCTCCACCACTCATCGAATCGTTCCTTCTCTCTCGCTCAACATTGCCGATCGTCGCGCACTATCCATATCTCCCTTTCAAATTCTCCCAGTCTCTCCCTCACTTTCCCTATCACCACGTCTAAATATAATAGATAAACAGTGGAGATAAACACTCCCTGCCTCACTCCTGTTTTCACCTCAAACCATCTTTCGTTCTCTATCGTTCTAACATTACAACTGCATTTCTCATACATACTTCATTGCCATTTTTTAATCTACCCTTTCACTGCATAATCTCTCCATAGCTTCCAGGCTTTTTCCTTGCACCGAACAAATGCCTTTGCAGGTCGATTAACGATACAAAGAATCTCTGCAGTATTCCAGCATTCTTCTCCGAAACCATTTCTTAGTGTGAATAAGAGTCCGTCGTTCCTCTCCTCTTCTATACCCTTAACTGTTCTTCTCCGGATCTCAAGACTCAACTTCTCTCTCAGCCTCCTTCCTCCCAAATTCTCGTATATTTTTTCGCCAGATGTCCATCATGAAATGCCTCTATAATTATTACATCTTCCTGCATCTCCTTTACCTTTATATATCGGTATTATTATTGCTTTGCCCCACCTTTCCGCACCTCTCCCTCTCTCTCCATCACTTGTTCATCAAACTGATGATTCTTCCCTCTCAGCTCTCTCCTCCCTCCACACAACTCCACAGCCATCCATCCTCTCCTGGGCTTTTACCCTATCTTTATCCTTTTATATACCTCCTCATATTCTTCTACGTATCTTCTCCGCCTTCTCTCCTCTTCCTCCCCTCATTCTCTATGATCTAAGCTTCTTCCTCTTGTTCTCTGTTTCTAATTTTTAGCAGATCTTCATATATCGGATCCATCTATCATTTCTTCTCCGGTCTCAACAAGATCTCGCCTTTCTATCTTTTATATTCTAGTACCGGTTTTTGTTGTCTATACGCTTCTCCCATCTTAAATATCTTTTTTC
>JABUQX010031489.1:0-10000 GCA_015478945.1 Trachelipus rathkii | reverse complement strand
TTACAGTTTTTACAAGATGAACCCTATTCTCCGAGCTTTTTCAAATACAATGTTTTTCCCTTTAACACACATACTTACACACTCAACAACACACTTCACACACACACACACAAATCTACGCATATAAATATATATATATATAATATATATTAATATATATATATATATATAATATATATATATAGATATATTATATATAATATATATATTATAATATATATATTATATATGATATATGTATATATATATTATATATATAAATATATATTATATATTATATATATATATATCATATTTATTATATTATATTTTTATATATATATATATATAAAATATATATTATATAATAAATTAAATATATATATTTATATATATATTATATATTATATATTATTTATATATATATAGTATATATATATATAGTATATATATATAGTATATCTTATATATATAATATATATTATATATAATATATATTATACAGTATATATAATATATATATATAATATATATATATATATTTATATATATATATATATATTAAATTTTATATATTGTTATATTTATATGAATTTCAATTTCAATATATATATATATATATATATATATATATATATATATATATATATATAATAATATATTATAATTAAATATATATAATATATTTATATATTATATATATAATTATAATATATTATATATTTATATATATAATATATATATATATATAATAATTATATATAATATATATATATATATAATATCTATATATATATATAATATATATATATATATATATTATATATATATATATTAAAATATATATTATACTATTTTATAATAAATATATATATAATATATATAATATATATATATATATATATAATATATATAATATAATTATTTATATGAACCAAATATACTAATCCATTCTTAAATTCCAATTCTTGTATCGTTGCTGTCCACCTCTCTTTCCTATTCTGGGTTCTTCCAGTCACATAATATCTGAATCAAGGTCTGTCTCTTCAAATCTTTTGAATGAACGAATATTGTATACGCGAGACCCTTTCGTAGTACAATGACTAAGTTATTATTCTCACTTCGATCGTATGTATTGGGTATCCCCTGGAACGATTACGGTTTCGATCGGAATGTTTCTCCTGAGAGCAGGGACTAGATAGCGGAGTTGATGCACTCTGAACTAATGCCTACGTTTCTTCTTCTTTCTCTTCATCTAAAAGTTCTAATTCTTGTTTAACTCGTTTTTTTCGTTTTATTTAGAGAGGGGATGTTGCTTTTGAGAATTACGCTACTTACATTCGAAATTTATTCTCCAATTCACTGAAAACTCTATTCTTTTCTCTTTGTTGTAATACAATAATTTTTATCCTCAATCTTTCTGGCACTGTTGAAAATTGCTAACACTCTTTTCATACTCTTGTTTCCTTATATAGCTTTATTATCTTTTTCTAGATCAAAATTTTATGCCCATATTTTTGATCTACTACCACATCTGTTGCTGCCTGTGCGGATCCAACATTTCTTCCCTCCAGCCTAGTTATGCCCTGCATTTTGAATTCTTCTCAATTTGTTATTTCACCTCTCTTTTAGCTTCATAAGAAGGCATGCTGAATTGTCGGTATTTTTCCAATGACTCAAACTTTATAATTCCAATCTTACACCTTGCTTTATTGACCTTTGACCTTTAGTGACCTTTGCTAGCTCTAACTACAGTACTTGTACTTTAATTTCTGTCCTTTCATAGGCTTCTGGTAACTACAGTCGACTGGCGATCTATTTTTCCTTATTTCTGATTTTCGATCCTCTGTCCTTCTGTATTTCGATGTATCTTCTATGTGGCTCTAAATAGATTATTGTCATCATACATCTTCCAACTATCCTAATCTCTTTGTAGTCTGCATAATTCTAACTTCTCATGGTTTACTGTAGATAAATTCGTCATCAAATAGTAATTCTGTAGCTTTAAATAATCATACATATTATGGCACCAATTTTCCCATTTTTCAATATACGCATGGCCCTTTTCCACTTTACGTCTTTAGGTATAATTTGGATTCATTATGGTAAATGACTAAGAATCAAATACTATGCTGCGAATACTAACTCAAATTCTACTATCATATCATCGAGATGAAGAATTATTAACGATATCATTGCTTAGTCAAGAGCAACCTCTATGCACTGCTAACAGCTATTTTCTACGCATATTCTTATTCCTCTCCATGTATATAAGGCCGTACTATCTTGAGAATATATTAACTCAATGAGTAGATTCCAGTAATCAATACTCATATATACACTCTAAACCCAAATATCTTCACCTGTTTATCGAGAGTGTTGATCATACAGCCATAAGTAATTATGCCTTAAAGATATCCTAAGATCATAAGCATTGTTTTTCTGATTCATCTATAGTCACAACATTATACGCTCTCTCACAATTACCTTCTTCTTATTTGGTCTAATTTCTACTTTTTATCACCTTGATAATTTCTGCTAATAACGCAACGCAACAATAATACTAACATAAAATTTATATCATCTACTAGCTACATCTCGATAAAATTTAACTCTAAACATATACAAGAATCACTGACATATTGTTAACTAATTTTATGACTTCTATCTGGTTTAAATTCCTCAATATATTACGCAATTAATGCAGTCTCCTTTTTTGTCCTTTCATTCATCTATTGCTTGATTATTCTGCACAACTCATCTCGAAGTGTAAAAATATATACCATTGTTAGCTGTGCTCAACTAAGATACTAAAATAATTTTTCTTATTCTACGTAATAATTCGAATTATCAGAATTTTTGTATGTGTCAGTCTTGGATAAAACTGAAATCAATATTTACGTGTTAAAGCCTAAGTTTTTTACTATTTTATCTATGTTCTAATTATTTCAATTTAAGTTTTTAAAAATTTCCATCCTCCCCATATTTTACCTTGTTTTACACATACGTATCACCGACCAGTTTTTCTGCATTTCTTGTTTCTTTCATTGTAGCATCTTGTTCTAGCAAATTTTTCCTGCAGTTACCTCCTCTCTTTTTGTCTGGATTCTGGGTTGATGTAATATTCTCTGATAGTGTTTAGCTACTTTCTTAATGTTTTATGGATTATCTCTTTCTCATATACTTTTCCTCCCCTTTTTTCATCTCGACTAAAAGGGGTCTACGGTTTCATTGGAAGATTAGAGTTTTTGTTTCGATCACTAAGCCTTGCATGTCTTTCAGCTAATTTCAACACTCTGTTATCCCTATTATCGCGTTTAAATATTTCAGAGCTATTTTCTCTGTCATTTGTTTCAATGTATAAATTAGAATTTCTGCTGGTATTCTAATGTCATTTTCCTCTTAAAATATTAATTACCATAGGTTGTTTTTCCTCATTTCTTTTTATCCTCTATTCAAACAATTCTTCTCTAATGGTATTCTATAGAGATGTTTTCTATCCTCACTTCTCTCTTACGTCTCATTTTCATCTTATTTCTTGTCAGTCCTCGCTATTTGCGTACTGCGTTCTTTTATTGTGTCTACACAGGTTATTACCAGTTTTGTTAGGTCCTTGACTTCTTTCCTTAGATTGCTGGTTTTTTGTGAATTCTCCAACACAGGTCTGGCAAATTACACACGATCTATATCTTTTTCTTGTCATGGTACAATTTGAATCGCGCTCTTTTTACAACGCATGTCAAACCGCCACACCCAGATCTCGAAACTGTAGGCATGAAAACCATTCTGAACAACGTTCACATCCAATACTCTCCGTTGTACGGCCTATGTATGTTATTTGTTTACATTTCGATGTATTATTATAATTCTGTTGGAAGAGAATATGAACGATTAATTTTACTTCTATATATGTTCTTCTGAATGTTTTAATATATTCATTATACTAACTTGCATTTAAATACTTCTGTACAAAAATTAGGAAAATTTTTAGCAATATTTTTTTTTAAATCCTCAATTTGCTTTCAGATTTTTTTTTTTTTTAAATATATATGATTTTTATACTTTTATCATCTTTTTAATCAGTATATATTTTATAAATTTATTTATATAAATTTGTCAGTTGGAAAACTAACCTCATCAACGATTCATAAGGTTTAAAAAACTTTGGTATTTAAGTCATAATTATTAATATAAGATAGAAATTATATGCTAATAATTTACATGCATAAACTAATAAGTAAATTATTTTCTGTTCAATCTAAAACAAAATAAACAAACTAAGACCAAATGAAGTAAATAATAATGAAAGTAATGTAAAAATTAATCAACTCAACTTAAAATCAAATGAAACAAGTACAAATCCTAATATCGTTTAAATGTAGCTCATGGATTGGATGCCAATAATCTTCATTGACTTTGCAAAAGAACAATGAACAATAACAATAACAAATTTAAACAAACAAGTAAAAAAGATGAAATAGCATTGTGATTCAAGCCTTAAAATGTAAACCAACTTAGGTTTATATAAAATATAAAAATGCTTTAGACTGATCTTAGAAGTACTCCATTGAACTCTAAAGACCACATGCAGGAAACCTAAACGAGGTTGTTGGGAATTATATTCTAGTTTAACCTCATCAAACATAGCGATAAAATTAAATGTTCTATGAATCATGCATAAATGTTCTATAATCAAATAATCTTAAAGACAACTTAAAAACTCACATGTTAGCACACATGAATTATTAAAATTGGCAATAATTAGTAATTATTATAAAGATTTTAGCGGATGGTTCGTCGAGTCAAAATTTACTATTATAATAAATAATAAAATATTAATAATCTAGTAAAAGTTAAAAGAGAAAAACAAATATAGTCAATTAATGGTAGGGCGTGATAAGAGCCCTGGTAATATAGAGAAAGGTATGCTACTTATCGTGTTACTTACAATTGATCAATTAATTCTGTGTTCATCTCAAATATTTTGCAAATTTCAAATGCATTTGGTAAGACTTATCTTCGCTAACACAATTGTTATTTTTTTTTGTAAATCTTATCTATTATATTCGAATCACCCCTCAATGAAGTGAAATGTTGATGAATTTGAAATAAAGTCACTTAACGTTTACAGCATATTTTAGTTCTTAACTATGGCAAAAAAATAACCGTTATTAACCCCAGGTTTGGCACGTTGGGGACAGACCTGGTTTGATATGCCCAATGGTCGGTTATTATTCAATAAACCCCTGCATTAGAAAAAAACAAATCAGAAAACCTCCTATATGGTTTTATAAAAAAAAAAAGTAACTAAAATGCGGAAGGATTAAAATTCAACTGAGACTGAAGCTAATTTATTGAAAGATGGTATTTGTTATTCTTTTAATTTCTACTTCAAAAAGATTTCACTTCTTAATCCTAGTTTACTAATTAAATGCATCTTTGTCCTTTATTGTTATTAATAGATTTATCAGCAGTACATTGCTCACTCAACGACATAAAGGGGAAGTCGAAAGAGGCCCTAAGCTGAAGCTCGTGGTGCTGCAAAGAACATCACACCTCAAAAACCACAACCCACCCCACCCATACTACACTCAGGTGACTAGTTGTTACTGCTACGAAGCCACATGAGTGACATGAAGGTTGCTATAAATTGCTGACACAGCTCGCAGTGACAACATAACCCAAACCAAAAAAACTATAAAAATATAACCCCTTTAAATTATAATGCACTAGGGTAGGTGGCCCCAAATTTATCCAAAAGAGAAGAACTTTTAGTAATAATCATATACAATGCTGATCCCTTTAAAACTTATATATCAATCCACAATTAATAATATATATATATATATAATCATATATATATATTATAACTACCCTTATATTATACTATTATATATATATATATATTTAATATATATAATTAGTATATAATATACATTAATAATTATATATATCTATTATACTCTAATATATATATATATATTATATTAATATATTATATATTAGCTTCAGTCAAGTGTCAGTTTCCTTGATTTTGCCCAATTATTACTCTGATTTTTTTTTGTTTTTATGAAAAACAAGGTAAACCCAGGGTGGGTTGGGCTTTTTCAAAAACCAGGGTTTTATGCCCTGTCAGTAGCTGTGTATTGCTTTTTATTTTTGTTTTTATACAAGTTTAAAGGAATTTTAAGGAAAGTTCATATACATCCTTTTATTATCATTAGTGATGTTTGTTTAATTTTCTTATTTCTATTATTTTTATACTAACGTTACATAATAGATTTTTTAGGGAAAAGTACAGTAGAAGTTAAAAAATATAATTATAAATAACCATAACTAGTCATAAGGCGCAGTTCATAAATTTTTATTTTATGATAAGTTTTTATTTTATAATGATTTCCTATTTTAATTTTATTTTCATTTTCTTTTTATTCTCATTTTTCATATATTTACGAAGTAGTTCTAAATTTTTATATTAAGGCCACATCTTTTTATACTTGGGGTATAGTGTATTTGAGGTATTTTTAACTGAAGTTATTTTAAGATAGGAAAGAATAACTATAAATCGATACATCTTGCGATAATTGCCAAAAATAAATAATAATAAAAAAAGAAAATCCTGAAATCTTATAAAACCAATGTTGAACAAGAACTTTTTGGTTAAAATTTATGTATAGAATATTAAGTATAAAGACCAATACAGTTAGAAGAATAATATATAAATATAAAATATATATAGTATTATATATTATATTATATATTATATTTTATATAAATATATTATATATATATCACTATATGATTTATATATTATATATACTATATAATAAGTTATATATATATATATAATAATTATTGTATAATATCTAATGTTATAGCTATAATAATATATAATATATATATATATACTATATATCGATACTATATATAATAATATAATATATATTATATATATATATATATATATATATATATTATATGAATGGGACCACTTAAAAATCGAGGGAGGAATTGCTCAGCTTCCAGAAGAAAGAAATTAGAGAGAATGACTTAAATCGGCAAGATGTGTAAAAGGAGTTTTTTGAAATTAAACGTAGATATAAAGAAGGGAATGAATTTTCAATAATGAATAGAAGGCGATGTAAATGGTGCGGTAATCGAAAAATTTGAGGTTTGTTTTGAAATTTTAATAAAAGGGAAATCGGAATAAATGAATATATACTAACATATTTAAATGAAATGGTGAAACCCCCAATAAAAATTTTAATCAATTTTTCTTTAAAAAAAGCATTTTGAAAATTTCATAACTAAAATTTTAGTTTATCATTTTGAAAGTACTGAGTATCCTTCTCTTTTTGAGAATAACAAGGAAAAAAAACTTATGCAATTAAAATTTTTGTAGAAAGTATGAAATGAGATTCTATTAGTTTTCTAACATATAAAAGGAGATTTCTCTCTTCGTCATTGGAATTGATTGGAGTGAGTACTTCTTTTTTCCCATTTTCTCTTCTCTTAAAGGCGATGTTAATTAATGGCGGCTTTTTTTGTGTTGTTAGCCCCTAACTGTAATTCGGTGGAGTCGGCTCGTATAAGGCAAGAAGGAATGGATCAAGCACCAAGATAGTGGTCCGGGGTAGCTCAGCGTGAGAGCACTCCGCCTAACTAAGCGAAGAGACATCAGGTTCTCACTGGTCGCTCGTGTTTGTGTGACCATAATACGTTTTTTGGCTCCTTCTTGCTTCGGAAAACTTATAAAATTGAGCACACCCGCCTAGATAGGGCTCTGCCTGTGAGCGTTGGTGTAGGGGTAATGATATATATATAATATAGATAGATATATATATATTATATATATATATATATATTATAATAATTATATATAAATATATATAATATATATATTATATAATTATTATTATTATATATATATATTATACTATAATATATATATAATATTAATATAAATATATATATATATAATAATATATTATATAATATATTATATAGTATATATAATAATATTATATATATATATATAATACTCATTATATATATAGTATATGATAATATATATATATATATATATATATATTATATTATAATATATATATTAAATATATATATATATATATATATAATATAATATATAATAGTATATATATAATATTATGATACATATATATATCATATATACTCGTCAACCCGGGGCCAATTTCGAGAATTTTTGTCGGCCTTTCTTGTTAGGTTTTTTGAAGACTGTAAATAAAATTTAAAACTATGTGAATAAATCAGCAAGGAAATTAGTCTATAGTTCGATAATAAATATGAGGCATTAATCTGGTGTAAAAGAAATTCAAAAATTACAAATAATAACTATTTTTTAAAAAAAATTTCTAAAAAAAAGAAGAAAAAATTATATTTTAGGGGGGCAAATTTCAGAAAACCTAAAAAATAAAAAAAAAAAAATTTTTTACTATTTTGTTGGCACTACTGAATATAACTTCCCTAAAACGCTGTTTAGATTAATAGGAATGACGATAAATTAGCAGCATTGCGCCAGATTTGCTGACTTTTTTTAAATCTGGCACCCTTAGTTGTTTTTAGCTCTTTTTAGTTTTGTTGTTTTTTTCGGTTCTGTTTTATATGGTTCGATGCCTCCGAGCAACAGGCCTGCATTTTTCACTTTTTAAAAATTGTTTTTCAGTTAAACATCTGTCTGAACTTTATAGTGTTTTTTTGATGTTTTGCCTGAATAAAAGTGATCAGGTTGTTTCCCTACACCAGTAGATTTTTCCTACACATAAACAAAACGGCATGCACTTCATGAAAGGAAAAACAGTAACTACTCTGTCAATAATGGTATTCGGGTAAAACAGTGTTTTAAAAATTGAAAACCATTATTAAATTCATTTATGCTATAAACAAAAATTATTGAAACAAATATTCAAAATAAAACTTACAAATTAATAGAGCCGCAAATTAAAGTCGAGCCTTATACTCATCTTATTTACGTTCGCGCTGATTTTGAAAGCTCTTTTCTGACACTTTTCCTCTTAAATATGTTCTAGCTTTTAGAGTGTCTCGAAGAGTCAAAACCCAGCAGTAGTTCCGCTATCACTGTAATTCGCCAGATCGACCTGGTACCTCCTCTCCATTCTTTTCACATCTTGGTGGACAAGCACCGAGTGCTCTTCTCGCGTAACAGATCCAATTTTTCTGGCAAATTAGTTCCAAATGAGAATGAAGAAGTGAGCTTAGGCTCATCGACCCGCATTCTCCTCTAGATTTTGTAGCATATTCGCATTGTCTTTGAAATTTGGTGGTCTTAATTTGTGTTCGCATAGAACTTATTACTACTTCCTTGAAAAGAGCCATGCAATCTTTTCTTTAAAAATCCATTTTTCGTTTCATATGTGGGGTCCCCCCCCCTTTCCCCCCCCCCTTTTTTTCATTAGTTTCGAATATCAGCGAACCGACAAATACTCCCTCTTTAATTTTGCATCGGATAATACAGGGATATTGTCCCTTAGGTTGAACGTCCCCTTCTCTTAGATGAAGAGCTTTTGTAACTATTATTATCCAAGTTGAATGTGACGTGGAAGGAGAAGTAACGCTTTTTGGGGTCACAAGTTTTCTTTCAATGTGACGTTCTTTATTTCAATTTCAAACCCCAGATCTCTCGTCATCCTTTTGTATCCAATGGCACTGGGCTTTGTTTCGAAATTGTCCATCTCAAAAGAAGAGAGAGGGTATTGTGAAACCCGCCTTGGCTGTCCCTAGAACCATTTGTGAATCACTTTTCAAATCTTCACAGAATATAGTTCTAGTCTTGTATTTCCCATGAAAAATCATACTCAGATTCTCGTAAAACGTTCTTCAAAAATAATAAAAATGAGCACTGTACATGCGCGAGCGAAACCTATTTGACAATGAAGGAGGACCGACCTTGTAGAGTTTGTTTTGACGAATCCATAACACAACTCCAACCTTTACATACTTAAGGTTTCAACAATTGAACTTG
>JABUQX010031488.1:20000-28383 GCA_015478945.1 Trachelipus rathkii | reverse complement strand
TTAATATTAAACCAATCACTTTCGGATCCATTTATTTTTACACGACGCTTCCTATCGTCATTATACTTTGATCTCCATTCAGAAGCCTACCACCAACAACCTATACCACTAACACCTGCCATTATATCCATTCTACGCCTCGTTGCTAGTCCATAAAACCTAAAATACAATTTTCTCTTCCTCATATTTCTCAATCATTTATTCATATACTGTACACACACAATACTCCCTCTTACCACTCCTTAAAACGCACCTTGTTCTTCACAAGTCAGTCCTTCAGTCACTCGACGCCCTCTTTCGACCATTAATACCTCCATATATTTTACACCTACAACACTCAATAACTAATTCCCTATAAATTTCTACAGTATTCCTTATCCCACCTTTGCCATTATATCAAGGGTGCTATACTGCTCTTCTCCAACCCCTCGGAACTATACCCTTCCATAAACGCTTTTGTTTACACAAACTTTCCAATAATATACTTATTTTTAAAAATGACTTATCCCTTCACATTTACCCTCAGAATGGACATATGTCACAACCACACATCGCTTTCAGTCACTTCAAACATTAAATTAATTCATTTAGAATCTAGTACTCACACACACACCAAATCTACCATAGCTCTGTACCAAAAGTCACTCATCAGAATGGCAACTCCGTCTCTCCCCTCTCTCATTCCTATCCACACCAGCACAAACACATTTCACGCTACACCACTCGATTTTTCACGAGTTTCTAGTCACAGTGCGAGCAAATCAAAAGTTGCCCTTTCTACAATATATCCCTCACCTTTCCTCTTCTCCTTAACATTTATTCCTTTTCACCAATCAGTCCTTACCCATACGATTCATACATTTTCTAAACCATCAGCTGAAGGGTCGTACGGCAATCACGACGTCTCCGAGGATGCATTCATATTAGCATTCCATTGCCAAAAGATAAGTTATATTCTGGACAAACCAAACCCCAATTACCACCGGCTTTATGTCATCGCGCTTCATGACACGCGAGGGACATATGATTGAGCAATTTTCTCCAACCAACACACGATAGGATATAAGGGATAGGGATAGAAACACTGTTGTCTGTACAGATGTTGTCTAGAAAACTTTAAGGTTATGTAAGATATAATACGTGTATGATGATAATGTGGATCATAAAAATGGTGGCACGATCGTTTTGTAAAGATGTTATGGTGGATAATGACGAGGAACAGCCCTCACATGATAAGCCAAATGGGAGGTAATTTCATCTTTGCGAGAATTACCGCGTCTCTCTCACCTCTCTCTCTCCTATCTCCCTCTCTTCTCTCTCTCTCTCTCTCTCTTCTTCTTCTCTCTCTGCTCTCTCTCTCTCTTCTCCTCTCTCTCTCTCTACTCTCTTCTCCTCCTGTTGTTTGATGAAATTTTTTTTTGGTAATATTACTAAATAATACCTATTAATAATAAGTTTCAGTAAAATATTAATTACTATTTAGTTTTAATTACAGTTTTTTAAATATCTATAAAGTCTCCCTCTTCATATATACTATGAGTCATTTATTTTATTTCTTACTTAAAAATGACTTTGAAATACATTGGAGAATACTTATTTTTGCTATGAAATTTGTATATAATTAGGTTATACAACTGTTATAATTATTAATTTTAGGTAAAAAAAATTTTGCCTAAAAATAAAACAATAATATACAAAAAAATTAATAAAAAAACTGATGATTTTTTTATTTCAAATTACACGTAAAAAATCAGTTTGATATCATCATTTGATTTTTTTTTCCGTGTGCAACCTGTCAGATATCTTAGGACCTGGGATATAATCAAAATTTACACAGCCTCGGTATTATTCATTATTATTATTATTATTATTTACTTATTATTATTTATCTATTATATATTTATTATTATCTATTATATTTACTTCATTTATTATTTATTATCTATATTATTAATTATCTATTATTAGTTTTACTTTACTTCCAATTATTTATTTCATAAATTTGATATTTATTTTAATTTCCTTAATATTAATCTACTAGAGAATAATTTGCAAAGATATGATGTAAGGCATATTTATATTTTTTAACTGCACCGTTTCGTCCGTAAACTCGGACATCTTCTCAGAGTTTTGCTTCTAACAATTGAATGAATTATTTTTCTAACAGTGATTTTTAAAAAAAATTAAAATTACAAATTAGATTTTATTTTATAGATTTTAAGCATTTTAGCATCATATTACTATTTTACTTAAGGACAATACGTTATCTTTATGTTAATGGCTCTGGTTTTAGTTGTTTTTATGTACTCAGCTTTAGTATTTTCGTTTTTTTCGGGGCTCTTCACATGAGGAGTGTTAAATATTTTAAATGATTTTTGAAATATCAGGTACAGTGTCTTGTTTATAGTTCAGTGAAAAATGTTGTATACTTTTAGCTGGGTTTAAAGTGTGCTTCTGGTATGCCCTATCGTTAATCTTACTAGGGTGTAACCAATATCGTCGCGTAATCAGACTCGGGAATCTGCGAATGTACGTCGACGTTATTGTATCACGTACTAATCAGCATATCTACACGATAGTGGCCTCCAGCATCGCTTTAAACCAGTAAAATTATACAACATTTTATTCACTCTGAACATAACAAGACATATTACCTCGATACTCTTCAAAATCATTTAAAATTTTCTACACTCCTCATATCAAGCCAAACGAAAATGCTGAGGCTTAATTACATTAAAACATCTTTAAACCTAGACATTTTACACATAAAAGTTCACGTATTGTCTCCCTAAGTTAAAAAACTATGTACAATGCTAAAATTCTTAAAATCTAAAATCCTTAAATTCTAATTTCCTGTAATGTTTAATTTATTTAAATCTTTAACTGTTAAATAATATTTAAAGTTGTTAGAATTCGAAACTCTGAAAATGTCCGAGGTCTCCGAGAAACGGTTCACGGATCTAATAACATAACATATTGCCTCATACCTTTTGCAAATATTACTTTCTCTAGCGTATATGCGAAAATTAATTGAAATATCCCAGAACGAAAATATTTAGGGAATTTAAAGCTAAAAGTAAACCTTATATTAAAACAAAAGCTATAATACAATTTCTTATTATTATATTATTATTCTATTTTATTTATATTTTATTTGATGTTATTATTCATTATTATTATGACTATTATTATTATTATTATTATTATTTATTTTATTATCTTATTTTATTATTATTCTTATTATTATATTATTATGGTGCTGTCCCTCTTCAATTGACTGAAAATTTATGTTCCCCCTTAAATAATGTTGGTCCTACCTGGATTATAATTACTAATTATAAAATAAGAATAGAAAAGGAGCTTCCACTGCCCAATTATTATTTTTTTGAAATGCCTTTTTTTTCAGTTTTTTGATTACTATGGTTACTCTCAGAAGTTGATCTGTTGCTTATAATTTACTTTTTCTTGCTTTTACTTCTTTTCTTTATATTTTACATATTTATTTGCTTTCTCTATTTTAGTTTTTTGGTAATGTCATATTAAAACGGTTAGTGACATTTCAAAAATTTTAGTACGAAATGTTATCAAAAAAATAAAAAAAAAAAAAACCATATTCCTGGTAATTTAATACATTAGGAAAAAGAATACATTTTGACCCTTGTAAAATTTTAGTTTTCAGCCAAAATGATAAAATAAACAAACAAAATACAAACAAACAATGAGACAATAAAAAAATTGAACTATTTTTTTGGTTGGGAACGGTGGGACTAGTATTACTTATCTATATTTATCTTATTTGTAAAGGTATTACACGGGCTCTCTACTTGTAGGGTCATGCTGACGCGACATGGGGGACGGTTGTTTCAATATCCCGTTAGCGGGAGGGGCGGAAGGAACCCGTCAACCCAAATACCAAGAGCGGGGGTTCGGAGACCTCTCGGACGGGGGTCGGAATTATGTCCTACCCCGTGTTCCCCCGGAAGGCCGAGAACCCCGACTCCTGCCATCGTTCCGGTATACCCTTGGTGGTACTCTCCTTTACGTTAAAAAAAAAACAAAATTTTCACTAGAAAGTCTATTTCTTTTAATGAGTACTATATAAAAGGTATCTATTACTATAATAACTTATTAACAATAATTCTTTTTTTATCTTGTTTTTTTTACTATTTTTCCTCTGTATGGAGTGTTCTTTTATAAAAAAATGTATCCTTTCCCTGTAAGCTATTTGTAGTTTTGAGATTTTTTTTTTTACATTTTCCCCCGCCCCCACCCCAAAAATTAGACCAGCCATTCCAGCAATGTATTCCTTTTCCCCGGTAGCTGTTGTAGTTTTTTTGAGATATGGATTGTTGGACTTCTAGAGGCTGACACTATATTCTTTATATCATCTTCTTATCATATATATATATACTCTCTCTATTACAATAGCTTTATTATAGACATATATATACTTATTATATTATATATCATATTATTATTATATTATACTATTATTTATTTATAGGTATTTTCCTACTTATTATACTTCCTATTATATCTATATTATTACTATATATCTTGTCCTTTACTACTATTAAAACATTAAGGAACGGTGAAGCTCAAAAAGAGGAAATTGTTTTTATATCCAAAATAAAATTAAATTCTATTTTTCTAAAGCAGTATAATAACAGGGTGTAAGTGTTCCGATGAAATTTTTCTTGCTCCTGAAAAATTATTTAGGTTCAATTATTATTATTATATTATTATTATTATATTATTATTATTATTATTATTAAATTATTATTATATTATTATTATTTTATTATTATTTACTATTTATTAAAAAATTAACTTTAAAGTAAAACTACTACAAAACAAAATATTACTAAACTGTTTAAGCAAATATTAAAAAAAAATATAAAGAGATATTCTATTTCCAAAAATTAAAAAATGTATAAATTTATTTGAATATTGAATGTTGTGTGGTGTAGGAAATAAGTTGCTCCCCATGTTGTGAAGTTACCTGATCTTTTATCCTCAAACACGATACCCGCTTCTAAAAAAAAGCTTTTTAAATTAAAAATAGCCTTTTGAAAACAGTCCTTTTTAGTTATCTAAATTATCGTATCTGCTTATCAAATTGGGCCGTTACGAACTAAGAAGCTTCACATATGCATATTAACCAAAGATGCCCAGATACTTTCTCACGGAGAGATCTCCACTTGTTATTCAGACGTTTCTAAGCAGAATATGTAAGGTTGTTAGCGAGTCCGAAACAGTTCCCCGGTTCCCGCCCGAAAACCTAAAATCTCTGGTTACGTATTCCTTCTAATCATATACTCTCTCATATACTAATTATATATCTATATACTTATATCTATTATTATATATATACGTATAATCTATATATATATTATATCTATAACTATATTATATATATATATAATATATTATATATCTTCTTTATATATTATTAACTCTTATATATATTATATATATATACTATCTATATATTTATACTTTTAAGCATTTTAAATCTATCGCACTCTAAATCGCCTGATAAACTTTTCAGGGCAAAAATAATAACAATTTTACACTCTAAATTCACACACATTTAACCCTTGGCTATTTAGTTTGACACTAAGAGTTCACCTTTTTTATATTGATCAACTAGCTTAATTTCACATTCGCCATGATATCTTACACTTTTTGTTTCATTACATATCTTTTATACTTATATTATGTATATTTTACTTCACTATTAACATAATTTCTGTCAAAAATAAGATTTATCGTAACATTATGAAAATTTTGTAAAAAGATCCGATCGTTTCCTTAGTTAATTCGTGCTGCACCAGCCCCGGAAGAGTATATGAGTGCCTCTGATATATATATAACTATATATTACTTTTATACTAACCAATCTCATTAATACTATATATATCTAATCATACTTTATATTTCTTATTATTGCTTAATTCTCTATTACTATTACTATTATCTTACAACTCTCTTTCTCTCATATTCACATATTCTTATATATATATTTTCATTTATTTGTAGAATAAAAATACTCACACGCACGAAGGCTCCAGACAGCGGCATTGGAAAAACCTTAATGACAAAATTACAACGTTTCGGAATATATCATTCCCATGGTCAAGGTAATTGAGATTCACTGTGAAATGGAAACAAACAAAAATGAATTTAAACATATAATAAGAATTAACCATACCCTGGTTATTATGAGGATACATTTTTGTGTCAATTTATACTATCAATTAATCAATGTCTTATAATTACTATTAAATAAAATAAGCAATGTGACAAAAACATCAAACATCCCTCAGGACCCAACACAAAAATTATAAGTTAATTATCACGTAAAATAAATTAGTTAAAGATTATTTATTTATTAAAAGGAAATCATTTACAATTTAAGAGGTGCAAATGGGACTAATCTAGGTAAACACTCACCAAAATATATATATATATAGGATCTAAAAACAACACAAAAAAGGCCAGCACTTAATAAACATCGGTAAAAACCTTTCTTGAGACAAGTCTAAAATAAAGCAGTGCAGCTTATAAGGACTCACTGATCGCTACTTAGAGAGAAGGCTTTAATGTTAAGCAATGTATAGGATTCTCAAAAAATGTTTAGGTCGTATGTAAAACTAGTTTGTGAGTTATGTGATTAATATAGAGCAAGTTTGATTAAATTAAAGGGTGATCAGGGCAGTTGAGCATGGTCACGTTATATATAGCAGAATAGCAAAAGGAATTTCAGACAAAGACATTAGTGCGGCTGGAAAAACCTCTCTGTTCATTGATTCTGACATTTAATTAGCGTAGGGTGCTTCCTACGTAAGCGGCGTCACAGTCGCTACATAAAAATTTGTGAATGGCAGAAGAACGAAGAGAAATAGTTTTGTCCTTATGATTACAGTACGACGCTATTTTGTAAGAAGAGTTAAAGATTAATTTAATGTCTAATTGAGGGAAACTAATACGTAACAGAGGGGAAAGATCTTTATAAAGTTTGATATGGATGTGTTCGTAAACCGGCAGTGCAAAATATAATTTCAGCTTAGGAACAGTTGGGATTGGGGTGGGGGATCAAATCTGGAGCATAAGAACCTATTAATATATTTATAAATAAGAGAGTGGGGAAAAAGGTTAGAACTGAAAAAAATTCCCCAAAAATTCGAATTCATGATGCATTAGGTTGTAAGTGGACGTTAGGTGGAAGGCTCTAAATAACAAGGATTTTATGCTATTACATTTAAATGACAAAGGAATGTGGCTGAAGAAGCTTAGGCCTAATCCAGTGAAGGTTTTCTATCTGTAAATCGTAGTTGAAAAATCTATTGCAGTTTTTTTAATAAACAGATCCAAAAAAGGAAGGGAATTATTTGTTTCGTCTTCATGCGTGAAGGTTATGTTAGGTAGCTGGGAGTTTATGTAATTAAAAAAATTTGGAATTTTGGTTTCATCTGTGAACAGTAGAAAGTTGTCGTCCATATATCTTTTGCAAAATGGGGGTTTGAATGAGGGATGGGGACATTTATCAAGCCATATTTGTTCATAGTGAGTTAGGTAAGCGTTAGCTAAAATAGCGCTCCAGTATTCGCAATCATTATCCACAACACATACAACCATTAGCCCCAACACCCACAACCGTTATCCCCAACACCCACAACTATTATCTCCAACACCAACAACTATTATTATCTTTAGCACCCACAACCATTATCCCCAACACTCACAAAATAATGAAATTCATTAAAAGGAAGTTTTATTGATTTTAAAACTAGAGCTTTCCCCAGTTTGTTTCATTAAGTCTAGTTTATTTTTTTTCTAATTTATTTTATTTTTCTTATCTTATCTTATACATTCGTCATATTAAAGTCAACTAATCATTTACAGTAGAATGAATTAATTTTTTCCTTTCTTACCTCATATTATTTTAGAACATCAATAGGGCTCTGATCGTGAGCGGTGGTGTTAACTGTTAACAAAAATTAATAATAATAATTAAAAAATAATAATTGCAATGACAATCCGATCATTATCTGTTAACATAATCTGGTTTATTTTCAAGATTTATTTTCCATGGATAATCCAACTACCTTTCAAATCTATTATACTTTGTATCATTTGCATCATACTGTTCATCAGGTTAGTGTATCGTGAATTGCATTCAACAATAGTTGATGAAAAAGTTTCCTGTTCATGATAAGTTATGGTAGAATTAAACATCAGTATTTCCTCAGTTGTTTCGAGCTTATGCGGAAATGACACAAATCTTCAGGACAATCTGATTTTAGTTAAAATTTGCATCTTGTTTCAAGTTTCAAATCACGAGTCCACGCGCTAAGGAAGGTCGTAATTATTGGGACGA
>JABUQX010031487.1:17500-20341 GCA_015478945.1 Trachelipus rathkii | reverse complement strand
AACGCCGGAGGTCCAGTGTTTTCAACCCGCTGAGTAAGAGTAAAATGCTTCTGTGACTCCCCATTCATTTATATATAATATATATATATATATATATATTATATATATATATTATATATATAATATATATATATAATTTATATATATATATATATATATATTAAATTATAATAATATATATAAATATATATTTATAATGTGCTGACATCCGCATCTGTGTTATATGTGTGCTTAATTAAGTTTTTTCCTAATTTGGATTATCGTATTTAAAATAATTATTAATTACCTTTTAAAAGAAAATTGTTTTTAGATAGTAACTTGTGAAAGTTCATTTGACTAATATAGATGTATGTATTACAGATGTCGAAAAACTGACTATTTTATTTCTAATTTATTCAAAATTATATATATTTATCAAATAAAAGATGTCATTGTGTCGCTGTCTCGATTGTTATAAAGACGATTTCAATTGGAATGCAGTTAAATTAACAGATTATTTTTAAGAAGAAATATGCCACAAATGATATTTTTTCCTTGATGTTTTAGGTCGTAGAGAATTGATCTACCAAAGGCAGGAAAGCTTGATAATATGACAACATGATTTTTTTATTTTAAATATTTTTAAATTGTTTTAGTACTTTGCTATCGTGGCTCAATCGTAGAGCGACCAGAGTCGCATGGCAAGACCGGGTTCGATCCTTTCTAACTCGCGGATCCTAGGTAAAGAATTACCTAGAAGTTCCCCACTTGAATAGGGCTATGACCGTGAGGTGTGAACTTTTTATAATTAAAAAAATAGAATTAGTGTAAATTTTATGTGCTGTTTTTTGAAATTTTAAATATGGGAAAGGTAAAGATCACGATAAAAGTGGAATGATGCAAAATAACTGTAGTAAAAACTTGAGAAATTGGCTCTAGCTTAGTGTTTTAAATTATAATTACTTTGGAGTGGGAATAGAGTAATGAGATGAAAGTGTTGAAGTACTGAGGTATAAATGACGCTTGTTTACATTCGTAGATTACAAATAAAAAAAATGTTGCCAATAGCATCTTAGAGAGTAGGTAAATAGGTTAAAAAAAATGGTGGTAAATTGGATATAAATGAGAACAATACAATAGATGATCTGACGAAGATAGGACGTGAGCAGGAAAAAAAATAAATGTTTGGTACATACTTATCAATAATTATATATATATATATACTATATATATATATCATATATATATATATATATATAATATATATATATATATATATATATACTATATATATATATATATATATATATATATTATATATATTAATATATATATATATATAATTGATGAGAAGAATGATGCCTTTAACAAGGCAGCGGTGTGTTTACATTTGGAGAGAGAGGTCAGAAGCAGGAAATAGCACAGGGATATATCCCTCATCATAATAGAACGGCAGCAGCCTTTGTGCAAAGTGATGTTGAAATAAAGTTAAGAATGTTATAAACTGTGTTTGTAAATGGCTAGTATTTAGGATTCTTGAGGTATCTCTCAGAATTGGTGTCAGAGCTGACGATATTGGGGTTTGAAAGCGAATATAATTTGTGAGCATGAAAAAGAAAAAAAAAGTTGCATAGGTGCATTAGAAAACCAGGGTTCACCCAGAGACGATCGAAGACTCCAGTGGAGATTTGGATCGCCTCATTTTGGATGGATCTAACAGGTATAGTAGAGTTGGGGAGGTTTGAGACGAAATGCTACGCAGTCATAGTCCAGCTTCGATCGGATTTGGGGCAATGTTAGAGACAAAGGGACTTGCGATCAGCACCTAAAGATTTTGAGGCGAGATGACGTAATATCAAGCACGTAATGGACAAAGTCGTATTCAGGAGTTAATGTGGGGTGGTATGTATATAAGGGTGGTTGTCTAGAATCAGTCAGAAATTTTGACTTGTAAAGTTACAGGAAATGGATAAACCATACGATTGGTTTAAAGAGGAAGATGGTAAAGTTCTTCGATTCCGGTTTCCATTAAATAGTACTACTGAGGTAAGAAATGAAGCAAGGGAGTTACCGCCATTGTGAATCATTCTCAAAGCTAGTTGAAGTTGCCGTTTCAAGAAATGGCCACCTGGCACATGCAAATGTATAAGGCGACAGGCATCAGCATATATAGAAAATTGACTTTCTGGGATAGCAAGTAACGATGTCATTGAATCGAGAGCAAATAATAATAACCTTAGAAACTGTCCTGCGGAACACACCTACTTTATTAAATCCTTCTGTCAGACATCCATCCAGGTTCCTGTGTCTTCTGTTCTAATACGCACTTACTCTTGAGGAAGGTATTTTGCAGGGTAGTGTTTCTAAGTGTATTATTAATTTGCTTCGGATCATGCATCGTTACTTTATCCAGCAACAGTCAATTTCTATATATGACTGATCGACCGTCGTTATACATTGCATGTGCCAGGTTTGCCATTTCTTGAACGCGCAACTTCAACTAGCTATTGAGAATATTTCACAAATGGCGTAACTCCATTGCTTCCATTTCTCTCCCACCAGTAGTACTAATTTAAGCGAAACGGAAGTCGAAGAACTTACATCTTCCTCTTTGAACCTAACCTTAAATGGTTCATCCATTCCTGTAACTTACAAGTCCAATTTCTAGGACTGAATTCTAGACACGCACCTAACATACGCACCACATTAAACTCCTGAATAGAACTTGTCATTACGTGCTTGATTATTACGTCATCTCGCCTTAAAATCTAGGGTGCTGATCGAACCTTTTACGTCTCTATATTGCCAAAATCCGATCGAAGCTGGGACTATGACTGCGTAGCATTTCGTCAAAACCTCCCA
>JABUQX010031487.1:7500-12500 GCA_015478945.1 Trachelipus rathkii | reverse complement strand
GATGGTGGAACGCTAGTAGAAAGTTAGGAGATAGCAGAGCGAATGTATAATCAAATAAGGACGAAAAGCCCATAAGGACTCACCATTTTTACAAGAGCCACAATAATGTAAACAACGTAAGAAACCATCCAGAACAAATGAAGAACAAAGCAAATAAACAAAATAACTCCAATTAAAAACAGGAAACAAAACGAGTATAAAGCGAAAGAATACAACTAAAATTGATAAAAAAATAAAAAAAGAAAGAAAAAACTGAGAACATGAACCGACGCAAGAAGTGTCAGTCAGAGAGTAGAATTCACAAAAAAGAAGACTAGAGAAAATCCCATCCAGACTTAGAGCATGTTTAAAAGAGAAGAAGTAATGTGATACCTTCGCAAATGAAGAACTGGTAAGGAGAAGAATGAAAATCAATCAAAGAAGTATGAAAGAAGGAAGGAAAGGCTGTATGAGATGTTACAAATGGTTTCGAAAGAAATGAATTAATTAGAGTGGTGGAAGATTATTGCGAGTCAAGATAGCATAAAGTACTGAAGGAAAATGAGTGCTTTGAGAAGCGTATCGGAAAAAACAAGCGATATCATACATATGAACCGAAGTAGAAATATTGAGAAAGGTCAAACAAGGCTTTATGCATCCATAGATCCAATCCCCTTTATATCACGTGAACACCTATACCTATTATATTGGGAAATAAACGAGGAACAATCTTTCGAAAGATGAAATAAAAAAGTAGAAAGAGATAGAAGATAGTGATGGCTATTTGGGAATAAGGATGCACGAAAGAAGAACAGAAGGAAGGCTAGATCAAATTAATAAAGACAGTTAAAAAAAGAGTATTGAAATTTAGCGAGTAGGGACCAACATGAGGAAAACAAAAACTATTTAAACTAATAGAATAGATCAAATAATACAAATCACAGAATCAACTAAAAACATACGTATTAGAAACATGATGGAATCATTCCTACAGTGCTATGACATCCATACTTAAAACTTAGAAGTGAGCCAAAGAAAGAATAATCAGAAGAAGACAACAGGTCACAGAAAGAAGGATAAGATACCCGAAGGAAGGGAAGTTTAGAAATCAAAGCCAGAAATCAGACCCAATCGAATGCTTTTAAAATTTTTAACGCCAAAGTAAAAGATTTACCGAAATGCCGAAGGTCTGAGGATAAATAAGCAGAGAGAAGGGAGAGAAGGGAGAGAAGATCGCCAGTAGAAGTTCTTTGCTGGGGGAAAGTTGACAGGAGAGATTATTGCATTTTCCACGGAGAAAAGATTTTTTAGTGTCACGGAGAATAGATTTTACACTATTCTTGGATAAAGATATAAGTTGCGGGAGTATTATTGGCAGAATTTAAAGACGACTGTAATTCAGTGGAAACACTGAATGGTAGGTCCCTGTGCAAATAGCACGATAACAAGCAGAGTTAAATCAAGGTTTGTTAGGTTTACATGCAAGAAAAAAATATAGAATATACGCCTCCATGACAGAGAGAATCACTTCGGTAATGCCTTCAGCACACCCCGAGGGACATCACCCACGGAAGCTGGAGTTATTCTGTGGGAAATCGAAGAAGTACGACCGCAAGTCCGACCAGTTAGCAGCACTTGAAAAGATAGAACAGGATATAGAGATAAGAATATGATCGGAGGAACCCAGAGGAAGAAAGAGTTTAACAAAATAAGGGGAAGGATTAGAAATTAGGAAAAGGTCCAGAATGTTGGATTCACCTACAAGTCGATCAGGGATACGATTAAGGAGCTACACCAACTTTTCAAAGTCATTCTATCAAAGTCATTCAAACCATCTGTTTCTTGAGAATAATAGAAAACCCATTGGTGATGATTGAAGTTAAAATCACCAAGAATGATGATTTCAGAGAAAGACGAAGAACAAAGAATGTTTTCTAATTTAGAGTGTAAGTAGTCGAAGAAATTGGGATAGTCAGTTGAGTTAGAAGACAGATATATGGAACAGATGAATTTAGCAGTAGATTAACAGGATAGCTTGAGTCATAAGGTAGAAAATTTGGAAGACTCCAAATAAGAAACACCTGAACATATAACACCATTGCGCACATAGGCACAATAACTGCCTTTGGCTGAAAATTGAGGAAATAGACACTAAGAGGGAACAGAGTAGGGTTTACTGTCAAAACCCTCAAACACCTGAGTTTTGGTTAAGAATAAAATATGAGGTTTAGATGAAGAGAGGTGATGTTCAAGACGTAAAGGTTGAAGAAATATACCAAGAGAGAAGCCCGGGAATCAGAACAGGCCAGCAATTCCGTGACACCACCAACCCAACCAGCAGAGGCCATTAACTCCCAAGTGGACATGGGAGAGGGGAGGATAAAGGGATATTTATGGAAGGAGCTCCTCTTGACTTCTCCGAGGATAATCATGTGGTTGCCATTTCTTTTAGAAGGAAAGTGTTATCTGTAAAAGTGTTGAATGGTGTATGATAAAGGAGAGCCTACTCCAGCTTAAGAATACTATATATATATATATATATATATATATATATATATATATATATATATATATATATAATATTTATTTATATATTATATTATTATATAATATAATATAATTATAGATATTTATATTATATGATATATATAATAAATTAAATTATTACATATATATATATATATATTACATAATATATATATATTATTATATATATTTAAATTTATATTATATATTTGGATATCTGTGTGTATGTGTGTAGGTATGTGTGTGTGTGTGTGTGTGTGTGTGTAGGTGTGTGTGTGTGTGTGCAACATATACCAATACGAAGTCTCCAGGACAACAGCAAACGGACACCGCATTATAAATTGCCTCGTTTGAGCTTTTATAATGAAGAGGAAAGCAGATAGACGATAATGGAAGATAAAAGGCTCGTGCGTCCCCATTCCCCCCTTAATAGATTCTCTGCGTGTTTGTCTAATGGCGGAGGACACACGAGATAATGGAATTTTATCATTACTGTGATTTATTGCGATTTACCTACTGTGCTTATTATTTTACAACCTTTATTTTACTACGAATCTTTAATTATTATATTTAGAATGAAAGTGGGCTCGGTGTCTCTTTTTGGCAGCGAATAATGCTTCGAAATATCCTTTACTGCATGCACTTGGATACACACGCATATATAATATATATTATATATATATATATATATATTATATATATTATATATAATATATATATATATATATATATATATTATATATATATATATACTATAGGTATATAATTATATTATATAATATATATATATATATATTATATTATTAATATATATATATATTATATCTATTATATTATTATAATTACTATATATATATATTATATAATATATATTATATATATATATATAATATATATATATATAATTTATTTTATATATATATATATATATATATATATATATATATATATATATATATATATATATATATAATATATATTCATATATATATATATATTATATTGTATATAATTATACTACATATATATATATATATTACAGCAAGGTGAGGCATCGGCTCTAGTCAGAAAAAGTAGTTCCGTCATCCGTTATTGTTTCTTTTAAAGGAAAAAGTAAACGATGTGCCGTTCTCCGTACTTTTAGCATCGGACTTCATGATATTAATACGGTATTTTAGTAACTTTATTGGTTTGTATATATGAAATTGGCCACATCTGAGTATTAAAAAACATTGCTGACTCATGTAAGACCCTAGCGCACTCAATATATTTGATTGCACCAGCCACCTTCCTGCCATTCACAACTTTCCTACTACAATCTGCCTCATTCGTTCCCTTTTTATCCAACATATATACTAAATATTTAAACTCAGACACTTGTCCTAGCTGCTCACCATCTAACATAACGTCACACCGAGGACTGACCTCGCTCACAACCATAACATTACTCTTATCTACTTTTACCTTCAAACATCTTTCCTTTTACACACCCTGCCAAATCTCTCTACCAATCCTCTCAAAACCTCTCTCAGATTACGCCACAACTAACCAAATCATTCTGCAATATAATAGGTAAGGGCACCCTCCACTCTCTTCCATTCTCCATCATTCTAACACCTTTCCCTGCCACTCTACCTCTTATTTTTTCATAACCCCATCTATATACAAATTGAATAGCCAAGAAGACATTGCACATCCCTACCTCACTCCGCTATTAATATTAAAACAATCACTTTCAACTCCATTTATTCTTACACAAGCTTCACTATCGTCATACATACTTTTGATTCCATTCACAAGCTTACCTTCAACACCATATAATAACACCTGCCATAGAGCTTCCCTATTAATCATATCATTCGCCTGTTTGCAAATCCAAAAAACCTAAATACAATTTATTCTTCTTCTACCTCATTTTCTCAATCATTTGTTTCAATGCAAAGATTTGATCCACACATCCTCTACCACTTCTAAACGCACCTTGTTCTTCACAATCAGTTCTTCAGTCACTCGACGCATTCTTTCGACCAAAATTCCCCTATAATTCCTACAGTTACTCTTATCTCCCTTACCTTATATGAGGGTACTATTGCTGCTCTCCTCCAGTCCCTCGGAACTATCCCTCCATAAATGCTTTGTTACAAACTTCCAAATCCAATCAATCACTATCTCGCCTCCGTTCTTGATTTCACTGGTAATTTCATCTATACCTGCAGATTTACCATTCTTCAACATTTCGAAATTAAAATCAAAATTTATAATTTAAGTCAAAATTAATATTTAAAAACTTAAGAAGAGCAACAAAATTTTCAATCTAGGTCTCTCAATTAATTTTTAATATGATATGATTTTCACTAAAATAATGTGTGAAGCCAGAAAATTTTAGAAATAATTTCTTTTTAAATTATTTGAATAACTGTTTAGTTATGATTTGGGATTACAAATTATTGGAGCTACTTCTAGGTGATTTATGCTCGCTAATGGATGGATATTAC
>JABUQX010031486.1:25000-44419 GCA_015478945.1 Trachelipus rathkii | reverse complement strand
ATGGGTGCTGGAATCTATTGGTATTTTAGATACTGTAAATACAACAGAAAATGAAGTAATGATTAAAAATTTTAATAATTCAATATTGTACAAAAATGAAAAATATCATGTTGAGTTACCTTGGAAAATTCCACATCCAAATATTTTAAATAATTATTTTGTAGCCAAAGCTCATTTAAGTAAACTTCATAATAAATTAAAATTATCAGGTATTTTGAATGAATATGACAAAGTATTTCAAGACCATTTGGAGAGAGGTTTTATAGAGGAGGTTCCTACTGATACTTTGAATGATAATCACTATTTAACTCATAGAGGAGTGTATAGAGAAGACTCTATAACAACCAAATTACGTGTTGTATATAATTGTAGTTTGAAAGATAAAAATAAAATTAGTTTAAATGATTGTTTAGTACAGGGTCCTAATATGGTAAATGATCTTGTCAAAGTATTAATTAATTTTAGATTGGGTAAATATGCTATAGTTGCTGATATTGCAAAAGCTTTTTTAAGTATACAATTAAAATTAGAATATGATAGGAATCACTTAAGATTTCTGTGGTATAAAGAGCCAAATGATCCCACCAAAGGAATCATGACTTATAGGTATAAGGTTGTCCCATTTGGAGCTACTTGTTCACCCTGTATATTGGCTCTAACAATTAAATATCATCTTAATTCATTTCCTGATTCTCCAGTTTTGCAGTTTCTAAAAAATTCTTTTTATATAGATAATTTGATAGGGTCTGTGGATACTGAAGCAGAATTAAATAGTATCTATACCCAGTCAAAAGAAATAATGCAGAAGGGAAATTTTAGTTTGGCTGAGTGGATTTCAAATTCAAATTTACTTAATTCTGTAATTCAAAATGATCAACTTAGCTATAGTGGAATTTCTCCTATCAAACTTCTGGGACTCAGTTGGGAATTAGATGTAAATTCAACAGACTATGATACAATTAGTACTAAAGCTTATGATTTAAATATTAATGCAAATACAAAGCGAAAAGTTTTATCAGAAGCATCTAAAATTTTTGACCCAATAGGATTTTTCACTCCTTCTACTATACGTTCTCGTGTTTTTCTACAAAATTTATGGAAAACAGAAATGGGATGGGATGAAACATTATCAAATGATAATTTTAAATATTGGCAAAACCTGGCAAAAGATTTAAATAAAATTCAAACCATAAAAATTAAAAGGTATATGGGTTCTAGAAACACAAATCATTCTTTGCATGTATTTGCAGATGCAAGTATGCAAGCTTATGGGTGTGTAGCTTACTTAGTGGGCTTGGAACCTAACCTACTGTTTTCAAAAGGAAAGGTTGTACCTTTAAAAGTGAAAAGAACTATACCTCAATTAGAATTATTAGCTGTATGCCTGGGTGTAAAACTTATTAAATATCTGTTAGAATTATTAAGTGGTGTGAACATTTCTGAAATTTTTTTATGGACTGACAGTCAAGTATGTTTGAATTGGTTACATCAAGGTACTTTATTCACCACTAAAAATGTGTTTGTTAAAAATAGATTAGAAGAAATCAGTAAATCAACTTGTGAAATTAATTATAGGTATGTGGCTACTAACTGTAATCCTGCAGATTACATTACTAGAGGTATTAGTTTTAAATTACTTAAAAATAATAAGACCTGGTTTAATGGACCAAAATTGTTACTAGATCCTATCACTTGGAAAGATACCCCAATTATGTGTAATTTAGGTAAAGTTTCTTCATTACCATCAAAACCAGATTCTTTATTAGACCTTAGTTCTTATTCAAATTTTAATAAATTAATTAGAATCACTGGTTATTGTCTCAAATTTATTTATAAATGTAGGAAACAGAATTATAATAGTTTAAATCCTATATATTATTGGATTACTTACAGTCAAAAAGTACATTTTAATAAAGAATATAATTTTCTACAAACAAATGCCAAATGGAAGCCTGATTCCAACCTTCCACTAATTTCTGAATTTAATTTATTCATAGATCACAATGGTATATTAAGATGTAAAGGTCGGATAGAGAAAGCCAAACTTTCTTATGCCTCTAAAAATCCTATATTATTGCCTAGAGATTCTCATTTCACATTCCTTTTAATTAGAAATATTCATATGAAATTATACCACATGGGTGTTAATCACACTTTAACAGAAATTAGAAAAAATTATTGGATCCCAAAAGGTAGAGCAACTGTCAAGTCTATATTAAAAGAATGTGTACTCTGTAAAAGGATCCATTCACATGCTTTCAAAACACCAAATCCTCCACAACTACCAGTGGAACGTGTAACTTTAGATTTTCCTTTTTCCTCAACAGGAATTGATTATACCTCAAGTATTACAGTAACTTTTAATAAAAGTACTATAAAAGTATATATAATTCTATTTACTTGTTCAGCTTCTAGGGCAATTAGCTTAGATTTAGTTGAAGATCTGACTGCTGAATCCTTTTTAGCAGCCTTTAGAAGATTTTGTGCAAGATATAATACCCCAAAAATTGTATGGACAGATAATGCCCTTTATTTTCAAAAAGGTGAAAAATTAATTAATCAAATTTTATCAAAGTCCCCAGTCCTTTCTCATTTAGAACAAAATCATATTAAATGGAAATATATACCTGTGAAAAGTCCATGGCACGGGTCAATATGGGAACGTTGCATAAAAACTGTAAAGGATTGTCTTAAAAAATCTGTGGGTTTTAGACACCTTAATTTTTTTGAATTATTAACTCTTCTGACAGAAATAGAAAATATTGTAAATAATCGCCCTTTAACTTATGTAAATAATGATCTTAACTCACCAGAATCTCTTACCCCTAATCATCTTCTTAAGGGTAGGTCAAATGATGGAATGCCTGAAGATATAGATCAGGATGACATAGATTTTTTGGTTGATAGAGATCAATTCTTAGAAAGACTTAAAAATCGTTTAAAAGCTAAAAAACACTTCACAGATAGGTGGACAAATGAGTATCTTTTGTCTTTGCGACAATTTCACAAAGACAATGTGGGTTCATGGGAAAATCTTATTAAAGTGGGTGATGTTGTCCTAATTCATAACACAACTCCACGTATTTCCTGGGCACTTGGTAGAGTTATAGAACTCCTGACTGGGGAAGATGGGGTTAGTAGAGTTGCTCGGTTAAAAACAGCCACAGGCATAACAACAAGAGACATCACACTTCTTTACCCATTAGAGACCACACTAAGAACCCCTAATGAAACAATACCTAATGTTGACCTAACCCCTCCGGTAGTTCCTTCAGATAGTCCATTAAGTAATTCAGCTCGCCCAAAAAGAGCAGCAGCTGAAAAGGCTAATATTTTTCTGAAGGACAAAATTAGAGAGGGTGTAATTTAAAGTTTCATGAAATAAAGGTGAGGATGATGTACATAATAGAAAAAAAATGCAACACCTTTCTTTTGTGAAATTTTTCTATATATATAATTTTAAAATATTAGGTTTAAAAAACTTCATAGTGATTAATTAGGTTTAAGTTTTAGGTTTGAATAATTCTAAATGTTTAATACATTAATTATAATTCATGACTAATTTTATGACCTAATTTTAGTCATAAACAAAAAAGTAATTATAATTCTAAACTGACTTTATGACATAATTGTAGTCATAAACATGTTAATAATTCTTATGGGTTACTATACACATTTGTCTTGAACCCATATAAATTCTTTTAAAATTTAGATAATTCTTGAAAATTCATTAAAGACCACAATTTGGGTCTAAATGAATTTTATGACATAATTCTTTAATTCTTTAATTCTTGAAAATTCATTAAAGACCACAATTTGGGTCTAAATGAATTTTATGACATAATTCTTTAATTCTTTAATTCTTGAAAATTCATTAAAGACCACAATTTGGGTCTAAATGAATTTTATGACATAATTCTTTAATTCTTTAATTCTTGAAAATTCATAAAAGACCACAATTTGGGTCTATATGAATTTTGTGACATAATTTAGTCATAAACAATAAATTGATTATAAGACCACAATTTGGGTCTTTAATTTTAATTTATTCACTTACAAGGTGATATAAATATTAATTCAATAATTCTAAAATTAATTGTCTTGAGTGGTCCTTCTTGTCCTCTTCCTGGCCCTCTCAATGATGGAGGTGCGAAAAGAAAAATCATCAATTTTTCTTTTCTTTTGCCCCCCGGAGGTTATCGAAAATTTGGACACCAAGGGAGTTGGTGATTTGTTATTGAGAAAAGGGAGATGAGGGAGTGGGGGAGAAGGATAAAAGAAGGCATACCACTCATGACGCAATTCTTATTATCCCGAGGTTTGATGACGTCATATCAGAAGAGCGTAGATGGCCATGCAGAATTATACGGGGCTTTTTTGTTCCAAAGTTCATGGAAGAAGGTTGTATTAACTCAGTCTGTGTAATTTTCAAGCCCGTGCACGGTGAAGAACGTTCGTTTCTTTTATGTCAATTGTAATCATCAAACATCACCTTAGGATTTATCCGGATGTATATAAAATTACGGTAAGCTCCTATTCTCTTATTTTCTTTTATAACATTTCACTAATTTGTTTGGTGTCTTTAAATTTAAGTTCCCTTAATTAAAAATAGTATTATCACTGAGCTGTAGCCCCCTCCTATGAAACTTACAGTTCCTATCTTGTGGGACTTACACAGTTTGATCTAACGTAAGTTAGATTTTGAAAGTATAGGAGTAGTAATTTAATTTCTAATTTAATAGTTATTGAATTTAAGGTTGCAGTGGACTCTGAAGTTACCCTATACATTTGTAGATTTAATTTCTGAGCCTAAAAAAGTTGATAATATATATATTATATATATAATATAATATATATATAATTATAGATATATATTATATATATATATATATATCATATATAAATATATAGATATATATATATATATATATATATATATATATTATATATTATATATATATAATATATATATATATATATATATATATATATATATATCTATAGCTACAGAGCTGATACGTAAACATTAATCAATCGACCTTCTGCAGGCGTCGAAGGTCATGGATTCTATACTAAAATCTTTGAACCGAATAGACCTTCCTTATGGGTAGACAGGGTGGTCAAAATATTTCAGAAGGGGGGCAGAATGATTTAGGTGAGGACGTTAAATTAGCAATTGACTGCTGGAAGCGAACTAACACCTAGCACTCCTTCTCACAAGGACAATTTTCCCTTTTCAGCATATGCAGATTTGTTGGACTTGTTCCTAAAATATAAATAACACCTCTCCCTAAGTTCCTGCTGCTGTAGAGCGATATTTAGTTTTGGTGGGGGATACTTTTGAGGGCTAAAGCGGGTCAGCCTTTAAACTGCTTTTAATTTTTTGAGCAGCTAATCTTTTTGAAAGGTATTATGGAATCTCTTGTCCTTTGAAGAAGACATTGAGGAGGAAGAGGAAAATCTTGAAGATTTTGTAAATATTCATTTTTTTCACATTTAATATTATACAATAAATTTTTTGTAAGGAAATATACTATTTAGTATTTAAATATTAAAACCTTTTGTGAAGTCCGCACGAGTTATTAGGCGGAAGACGTGCGGTACCTTTGCCATAGAGTGGGGATTGTGATGGTCTGAAGTAGTGTTGACAGTGAGGGAGCTCTAGCGGGACTTTATGCGGTTTTCTCGGGTGAGTGTTAGGGTCTGAGAAGTTGTTGGACTAAGACGGTGACTTAACTCCCATTATGAATAAGATGGATAAGATACACGAAAAATATAGTGATTTGCCGCACTCCTCATGTTCATTTACTACTTTTACGATCCATTACAGATAGACACGTTTACTTCACATCCACCTAATAAATTCATAATTCAATATCAATAAATTAACACTACCACAATACCGCTTTATAAACTATATACTGATTTGATGACTGTAATAGTTATCACTGACTAGGCGAGTAACAACCTCCGATACAGTTTAACCAATTCGCATAGATTAAATATAAACGTTAGTATCACAGCTTTAGCCTAAATATGTTGCTAAATTCCCTTAGACTATAACTATAATCTCTGAAAATCTTCTCAAGATGATTGATATACGTGATCGAAGTATATATACGCATCAATGATATTTACTTCCGCTATAACATCCAAGTGAAAAACCTATTATATCAAACAATATATGGCTTATTTATTTTTTTATTCACTTTACTATTAAGTAAAATCCGTAATGTTCAGATTGTCGGTGTCTAAACTTTCCGTCTCTGTAATTGTAAATGGAATAGAAAGCATGTCCGAACCTCAGAAATATGGATTATAATAAAGAACTTTAAATACTCTTTATTCGATCCTTATTCACCATATATATATAATGTCATTAATCTCATTAGTACGAATTCCACATATATTAACTATAATATCTTTATTACTCAAAATATAATTATGAAGGGAGTATTTTATGTATAATGTACTTTGCAATATTTCATAGGATATAATTATATCATATACCACTTATACATCCCATTACATCAGAGTGTCGATTCTATTATTGCGTTATTTAGAATCATTAATATATAGACATCATATTACTTCTAAGAGAAAAATGTTATTACTTTGATCTTTAGTTTATTGATGTATTATTTTATATAATATGTTATATATATACATCCTGGATATTACATCACACTTGTAATTATTAATTTAATATTAATTTATAGTGATATTTTATACAGATATTTGAAAGCCTTCGACGATAACCTTGGACAACGGGTTGGAAGATATGGAAATTATGATTTATTTACCGTAATTAGCCATCTGTATTGCTAGTAATATCAATATATAACAGATTTAAATCATCTATGCTTAACTTTTGTTTCAAATATTCAAATCCACGATAAGAAAATTTTGTTATAATAACCTATTATTATATACTTTATAGCTCATATAATTATTTAATATAATAATAATATAAAATACATAAAATATTATCATTATAATTATTAATATATTATAATTATAATATAATAAATTATATAATATATATTTAACATATAATTATAAACATATATATATATAGATATATATTATATCATAAGTTATTATATTATACACATATATTATATACAATTAGACATCATAATATATATATATGATTACGCATACATCATCTATACAATAATTAAATCGCAAATTTATATTAGATAATTAAGAGATAACTCAAGTATGTACACATAGCAAATCACATAATTAAATATCATAATAATTAATAATAATATTATAATAAATTAGAAAAAATTATAAAAAATTACTTTATAATAATATCTATAATAATATTAAACATCTATGTTCTATGTGTGGATTCCTTATGTCTGGTTCAAGACTTGACTGTGGGGGTAAGTTATCAATTAGTGAATAGGTACAAGATAGGGCATACATGCTCAGTAGAATCTAAATACTCTAATTTTTAAAATTAATATAGAGGAATTTAAAATAATAAAGACACAATACAAATATTAGTGAATAAATTATGATTATACTCTCGCTACTTTTATAGTCTACGAGAAAGAACGCCGAGGGGTTGACGATGAGTAATTTAATTAAATAAACATTCCGGATAAATCCTCTGGTGATATTTAGTATGAATATATAATTTGTACATATAATAATAAGAAAAATCGAATAAACTGATTCTTTATCTAACCGATTGCACAGGTACTTAAGAAGAAATAATATAACATACATGATAGGAAGATATATTAAATATAAAACAGCTTCTTCAACAATAGAAATATTTTTTGAGTTTATCAACATATAATTCACTCGTCACATATTATATCGCTCAGATCATAGTATAAGGCCCTACATGTCTGTGCATCCGAAGTGATATTCTGCTACTACTGATGACGAGAATCATCAATCTTCACGGATATAAAAAATGAAATGTTAGCGCCGCTCAATGAAAGAAGAAACTGTGGTCATTGTTTGCTGTCTAATGATCCCGCACTCCCACCCATTTCAGTTCGGACGTTACTACGAATCCCATGTGTTATACGATACTCCCGGTGGGAACAAAAGAAAAAGAGATTAATATGTGATGAAGTTTTGATTTGATCATTTCGTCGGAACTTCCACAAGTAGAGAAGAGTAGAGGGTGCCAGAAGAGGACAAGAGAAGGTACCGCACTCATATATATGTTAAAGTCTACGTTGACAATTAATATGGTAATTATACCTTAGTAATAGAGATGATAAATTATAATTTTAAGAGGCCCAAATTGATATGTCTCTTACATAATTACAAGAATTTATTGTATGTATGACTAAAGGTAATAGTATATATATAGATAAACTCCAGTCTAACATGTGGTATTTATGTAAGTTTTCATGTAACTGTAATAACATGAGTTAGATGTAGAATACTGTAGTATATAGAAATAATTCATTTAGACCTAACGATTGTGGTCTTTAATGTAGTAGATTTTTCATACGCACAGATAGAAGCATTACGAATAGTCATTAAATTCATCTTAGACAACGAAAATTTGTGGTCGTTAAATGAATATATTATCAATACGAAGTACTATTATAAAGAAATTGTGTCATATATCTCATGTCCAGACACCAATAATTTGATGAGTTTGTAATGAGAAGTGTTGTATCAAAAGTAAGATTAATATCTTAGGAAATTGTGTTAAAGAGCATCTTAAGTGGGTTCAAGACTAAATCTGGTTTGTTATAGTAACCCATCACTCTAAGAAGATTTATATAACACTCAGAAATAAGATCATCGCTCGTATCTTTTATTGGGGATAAAGGTAATTCTATTTAACATGAATTTAGAGAGCGTGATCGGGTAGACTTTAGAAAAGTTCGGAGAATCTCTAAACATCTTATAGGTGTAATAGGCACTAATGATATTATATTGGTGCATATGTACATATGAGCAGAATGGAGAGGCGAGATCGGTGGAATCAAGCCACACAATGCGATATGTGGATAGCTCTGCTGCTACATAAGAGTTTTCTGGAGGGTACATTTCGAGGGATTGGAAAGATTGCAGTAGTAGTAATACCCTATATAAGGGTATGGGACAAAGGAAAACTGTACTAACTATAAAAGGATTAGTTTTATAATGGTGGTTGTAGGGAAGATATATCTGGTAATTTTTAATTAGCAAGGGTACGGTCGAGTGAACTGAGGGACAGATTGGTAAAGTAACGAGGTTGCATTTAGAAACGCGGTAAGATGTTATGGAATCAAATTTTTTAAATTGAAGCAAATGATTGAGAAAATGAGAGAGAGGAAGAATAAATTGATTTAGATTTTATGGATATTGCAACAACATTCGTATTTTAAAGATTAATAATGAAGCTCCTTATGAACAGATGTTTAGTGATATTGGGTGTTTGTGGTGGGTTCTGATGGAATGAAAAGTATCGTATGACAGAGGTGGGCACCCCGCTCATCTTTAGGGGTAGTTCCCGCTAGCCGCACCTTCCGCACCTACGAGAAACTGTGCGCATCAGATTCATTAGGATTCCCCCGAGTCCCCTGACTCCACTACCGTAGTCCCGCTTAGTTCCTCCGGCCCGCTATTCGAGACCATCAACCTCCTGCTATGGCAAGTCCGCACGTCTTCGAAAAAAAAAAAATAAAAATAATATGTGCGACTTCACAAAAAGGTTTTAATATTAATTTACCTAAATAGTATATATCTTACAAAAAAATCTTTATAATATTAAATGAAAAATTGAAGGAATATTTAAAAATCTCAATTTTTCCTCTTCCTCCTTCAATGTCTTCTTCAGGACAAGAGATTCATAATCCTTTTCAAAAGATTAGCTGCTCAAAATTAAAAAAAGCAGTTAAGGCTGACCTCTTTGCCCTCAAAATATCCCCCACCAAAACTAATATTCGCGTCTAACAGCAGTCAGAACTAGTGGAGGAGGTGTATTATTTTTATTGAACCAAGTCCAACAAATTCTGCATATGCTGAAAGGGAAAGATGTCCTTGGTGAGAGGAGTGCTGGTGTTAGTTCGCTTCCAGTAGTCCATTGCTAATTTAGGTCCTCACCTAAATCATTCTGCCCCCCTTCTGAAATATTTGACCACCCTGTCTACCCATAAGAAAGGTCTATTCGGTTCAAGATTTTAAGTAGAATCCATGAGCCTCGACGCCTGCAAGAGTCGATGATAATGTTAAGTATTCCAGCTCTGTAGCATATATATATATATAATATATATATATATATATATTAATATATTTTTATAATATATATATATATATATATATATATATATATATATATATATATATATATATATATATATATATATATATATATATATATATATATATATATATATATATATATATATATATATTAAATTTTTTTATTTTTTCAAAAATTAAATATATAAATATATAGGGTAACTTCAGAGTCCCCTGCAACCCTAAATTCAATAACTATTAAATTAGAAATTAAATTACTACTCCTATACTTTCAAAATCTAACTTACGTTAGATCAAACTGTGTAAGTCCCACAAGATAGGAACTGTAAGTTTCATAGGAGGGGGCTACAGCTCAGTGATAATACTATTTTTAATTAAGGGAACTTAAATTTAAAGACACCAAACAAATTAGTGAAATGTTATAAAAGAAAATAAGAGAATAGGAGCTTACCGTAATTTTATATACATCCGGATAAATCCTAAGGTGATGTTTGATGATTACAATTGACATAAAAGAAAAAGGAACGCTCGTTCTGACCGTGGCCACGGGCTTTGAAAAATTACACAGACTGAGTAATACAACCTTCCTTCCATGAACTTTGGGACAAAAAGCTCCGTATTAATTCTGCATGCAATGCTACGTTCTTTCTGATATGGACGGGTCATCCAGAAACCTCAGGATAATAAGAATTGTGTCATGAGTGGTATGCCTTCTTTTATCCTTCTCCCCCGCTCCCTCATCTCCCTTTTCTCAATAACAAATCACCAACTCTGGTGGTGTCTAAATTTTCGATAACCTCTGGGGGGCAAAAAGAAAAGAAAAATTGATGATTTTTCTTTTCGCACCTCCATCATTGAGAGGGCCAGGAAGAGGACAAGAAGGACCACTCAAGACAATTAATTTTAGAATTATTGAATTAATATTTATATCACCTTGTAAGTGAATAAATTAAAATTAAAGACCCAAATTGTGGTCTTATAATCAATTTATTGTTTATGACTAAATTATGTCACAAAATTCATATAGACCCAAATTGTGGTCTTTTATGAATTTTCAAGAATTAAAGAATTAAAGAATTATGTCATAAAATTCATTTAGACCCAAATTGTGGTCTTTAATGAATTTTCAAGAATTAAAGAATTAAAGAATTATGTCAAAATTCATTTAGACCCAAATTGTGGTCTTTAATGATTTTCAAGAATTTAAGAATTTATGTCATAAAATTCATTTAGACCCAAATTGTGGTCTTTAATGAATTTTCAAGAATTATCTAAATTTTAAAAGAATTTATATGGGTTCAAGACAAATTGTGTATAGTAACCCATAAGAATTATTAACATGTTTATGACTACAATTATGTCATAAAGTCAGTTTAGAATTATAATTACTTTTTTGTTTATGACTAAAATTAGGTCATAAAATTAGTCATTAATTATAATTTAGAATTATTTAAACCTAAAATTTAAACCTAATTAAGCACTATGAAGTTTTTTTTTTAAACCTAATATTTTAAAATTATATAGAAAAATTTCACAAAAGAAAGGTGTTGCATTTTTTTCTATTATTTACATCATCCTCACCTTTATTTCATGAAACTTTAAATTACACCCGCTCTAATTTTGTCCTTCAGAAAAATATTAGCCTTTTCAGCTGCTGCTCTTTTTGGGTGAGCTGAATTACTTAATGGACTATCTGAAGGAACTACCGGAGGGGTTAGGTCAACATTAGGTATTGTTTCATTAGGGGTTCTTAGTGTGGTCTCTAATGGGTAAAGAAGTGTGATGTCTCTTGTTGTTATGCCTGTGGCTGTTTTTAACCGAGCAACTCTACTAACCCCATCTTCCCCTGTCAGGAGTTCTATAACTCTACCAAGTGCCCAGGAAATACGTGGAGTTGTGTTATGAATTAGGACAACATCACCCACTTTAATAAGATTTTCCCATGAACCCACATTGTCTTTGTGAAATTGTCGCAAAGACAAAAGATACTCATTTGTCCACCTATCTGTGAAGTGTTTTTTAGCTTTTAAACGATTTTTAAGTCTTTCTAAGAATTGATCTCTATCAACCAAAAAATCTATGTCATCCTGATCTATATCTTCAGGCATTCCATCATTTGACCTACCCTTAAGAAGATGATTAGGGGTAAGAGATTCTGGTGAGTTAAGATCATTATTTACATAAGTTAAAGGGCGATTATTTACAATATTTTCTATTTCTGTCAGAAGAGTTAATAATTCAAAAAAATTAAGGTGTCTAAAACCCACAGATTTTTTAAGACAATCCTTTACAGTTTTTATGCAACGTTCCCATATTGACCCGTGCCATGGACTTTTCACAGGTATATATTTCCATTTAATATGATTTTGTTCTAAATGAGAAAGGACTGGGGACTTTGATAAAATTTGATTAATTAATTTTTCACCTTTTTGAAAATAAAGGGCATTGTCTGTCCATACAATTTTTGGGGTATTATATCTTGCACAAAATCTTCTAAAGGCTGCTAAAAAGGATTCAGCAGTCAGATCTTCAACTAAATCTAAGCTAATTGCCCTAGAAGCTGAACAAGTAAATAAAATTATATATACTTTTATAGTACTTTTATTAAAAGTTACTGTAATACTTGAGGTGTAATCAATTCCTGTTGAGGAAAAAGGAAAATCTAAAGTTACACGTTCAACAGGTAGTTGTGGAGGATTTGGTGTTTTGAAAGCATGTGAATGGATCCTTTTACAGAGTACACATTCTTTTAATATAGACTTGACAGTTGCTCTACCTTTTGGGATCCAATAATTTTTTCTAATTTCTGTTAAAGTGTGATTAACACCCATGTGGTATAATTTCATATGAATATTTCTAATTAAAAGGAATGTGAAATGAGAATCTCTAGGCAATAATATAGGATTTTTAGAGGCATAAGAAAGTTTGGCTTTCTCTATCCGACCTTTACATCTTAATATACCATTGTGATCTATGAATAAATTAAAATCAGAAATTAGTGGAAGGTTGGAATCAGGCTTCCATTTAGCATTTGTTTGTAGAAAATTATATTCTTTATTAAAATGTACTTTTTGACTGTAAGTAATCCAATAATATATAGGAGTTAAACTATTATAATTCTGTTTCCTACATTTATAAATAAATTTGAGACAATAACCAGTGATTCTAATTAATTTATTAAAATTTGAATAAGAACTAAGGTCTAATAAAGAATCTGGTTTTGATGGTAATGAAGAAACTTTACCTAAATTACACATAATTGGGGTATCTTTCCAAGTGATAGGATCTAGTAACAATTTTGGTCCATTAAACCAGGTCTTATTATTTTTAAGTAATTTAAAACTAATACCTCTAGTAATGTAATCTGCAGGATTACAGTTAGTAGCCACATACCTATAATTAATTTCACAAGTTGATTTACTGATTTCTTCTAATCTATTTTTAACAAACACATTTTTAGTGGTGAATAAAGTACCTTGATGTAACCAATTTAAACATACTTGACTGTCAGTCCATAAAAAAATTTCAGAAATGTTCACACCACTTAATAATTCTAACAGATATTTAATAAGTTTTACACCCAGGCATACAGCTAATAATTCTAATTGAGGTATAGTTCTTTTCACTTTTAAAGGTACAACCTTTCCTTTTGAAAACAGTAGGTTAGGTTCCAAGCCCACTAAGTAAGCTACACACCCATAAGCTTGCATACTTGCATCTGCAAATACATGCAAAGAATGATTTGTGTTTCTAGAACCCATATACCTTTTAATTTTTATGGTTTGAATTTTATTTAAATCTTTTGCAAGTTTTTGCCAATATTTAAAATTATCATTTGATAATGTTTCATCCCATCCCATTTCTGTTTTCCATAAATTTTGTAGAAAAACACGAGAACGTATAGTAGAAGGAGTGAAAAATCCTATTGGGTCAAAAATTTTAGATGCTTCTGATAAAACTTTTCGCTTTGTATTTGCATTAATATTTAAATCATAAGCTTTAGTACTAATTGTATCATAGTCTGTTGAATTTACATCTAATTCCCAACTGAGTCCCAGAAGTTTGATAGGAGAAACTCCACTATAGCTAAGTTGATCATTTTGAATTAAAGAATTAAGTAAATTTGAATTTGAAATCCACTCAGCTAAACTAAAATTTCCCTTCTGCATTATTTCTTTTGACTGGGTATAGATACTATTTAATTCTACTTCAGTATCCACAGACCCTATCAAATTATCTATATAAAAAGAATTTTTTAGAAACTGCAAAACTGGAGAATCAGGAAATGAATTAAGATGATATTTAATTGTTAGAGCCAATATACAGGGTGAACAAGTAGCTCCAAATGGGACAACCTTATACCTATAAGTCATGATTCCTTTAGAGGGATCATTTGGCTCTTTATACCACAGAAATCTTAAGTGATTCCTATCATATTCTAATTTTAATTGTATACTTAAAAAAGCTTTTGCAATATCAGCAACTATAGCATATTTACCCAATCTAAAATTAATTAGTACTTTGACAAGATCATTTACCATATTAGGACCTTGTACTAAACAATCATTTAAACTAATTTTATTTTTATCTTTCAAACTACAATTATATACAACACGTAATTTGGTTGTTATAGAGTCTTCTCTATACACTCCTCTATGAGTTAAATAGTGATTATCATTCAAAGTATCAGTAGGAACCTCCTCTATAAAACCTCTCTCCAAATGGTCTTGAAATACTTTGTCATATTCATTCAAAATACCTGATAATTTTAATTTATTATGAAGTTTACTTAAATGAGCTTTGGCTACAAAATAATTATTTAAAATATTTGGATGTGGAATTTTCCAAGGTAGTTCTACATGATATTTGTTATTTTTATACAATATAGTATTGTTAAAATTTTTAATCATTATTTCATTTTCAGTTGTATTTACAGTATCTAAAATACCAATAGATTCCAGCACCCATAATCTTTCTAAACCATGATCAAGATTTTCATTTAAAGAAGAAGAAGTTAATATATTATTCAGAGAAATATTAGAAGAGAATGACTCACTAAGTATTGAATAATAATTTTGAGGAATGTAATTTATGTTAGTGCTTTGATTAACATTATTTAATTTAGGTGAGGCTACAGCCTCTAGTCAAATTTCAGAATTAATATATTTTTTAATATCACCAAACAAAGCGACACCTTCTGTTGTCTGCAGTGCTAAACCTTTATTTATTTTAATTGTACCTAACACAAATAAATCTAATAGATCTACTCCAAGTAAGATATCTATTTTATCAATTAAGTCACCTTTTATTTCTTTGTCTGCCAATACATAGGTAGATTTTAAGTTTTCAACAAGCTTTGAAAGACCAGGAACATGACATGAACCCTTATAAGGTTCATTTACTACAAGTGCTTGAATTGTGTGTTCTTCATTACTAATTTTTAGAGTTAAATCAGCATAGTTTCCATTTATTTCACATTGAGACCCTACAAAGGGAGTCACTGACACAGTACTTGTTTCAGTTTCAGACTGAATAGGAATTTCTAACTTTTTTAATAAATTTTTGTTTACAAAGGTTTGTTGGGAACAAGTGTCAATATATGCTCTTACTGGAAAAGAACCTTTATTAGTTTTTAAATCAAGAGTCATTGTTGGTAACAAAAGTGATGTATTACTCTGCAAATCATTTAACAGCACATTACCACTTTGTAATTCTTTCTTGTCTTCCCTTTTCTTTACATTATTAACTTTATTTTTAGAATTATTAGAAGATATAAGACTTTTGGGACACATACTGATTACATGGTCTTCCTTATTACAATTTTTACATGGAAATTTCAACCTTGTATAACATGCTTTGGTATCATGTTCACCTGTACATCTCGTACACAAATTTAATTGACTGCATCTTTGTACCCGGGCAGAATGTGTTTTATAATTTTCACAAAGCTTTGAGAGATGTTCCTCGGAACAAAATTTACACTTAAATGGGTATGACACATCTGTTTTAAATGTCTGTAAGGAAGCTTTATTTTGTTCATTTTCTTTCTTTTTATAATTAAAATTTTCTCTCTTAGGGACATTACTATAACTTTTATTTTTGTTATTTACAAACTTGTGATTTACTTTATTACCCTTAAAACTAGAATTATACAAAGTTAAAATTGTAGGAAAATTATCTCTTATTTCTTGCAAAGTAGGATAAGTTTTATTAAGTTTTTGTTGAAATAATTCCCGTACAACTTTGGGGAGTTTTTCCAAGATGAGAGGACAAATTATCCAAGATGACTTTTCTATATCTAATTTATTATTTGAAATCTGTCCCAATAAACATTCTACTTCACTATAAAAATTAAAAATATCATCATATGAATCCTTACAATATTTTATTTTTATTAATTTGATTGCAAGATCATGATTTATTTCTTCTTGATTTTTATAATTATTGCATAAAATAGTTAATGCTGTATCATAATTAGCATCAATAATCTGTAATGATTCAATTAATTTTAAGGCAGGACCTTGCACATACTTAAGGAGATAAGACAACTTGTCCACATTGGACAATTCTTCCTTATTCCCTATTAAAGAATTAAATTTATCCAAAAAAGATGGAAAACTAGTTTTATCACCTGCAAAGGTAGGAATTTCTAAAGTAGGTAATCTAGCCCTATATCTATTATCAGTATAAGGCATACTATTATTTCTAATTGTGTCAATAAAATTCTCATTATCTTTCATTTCTTTTAAAGATATATACTGGTTATACAGAACCTTAACCTCATCAAGGTATTTATTTATACTATTTATATATACATCATTCTGGTAAAGCAAGTCGATAGATTCTTGCTCTTCCATATCTTTAGCCTCATCATGTAAGCCTATTATTTCCTCGTCCAAAGACAGAATTTCACTTTTGTATCTCATAATATTTTGTATGAGATTTTCATATTCTAATTTTGAAGGCTCTTTTATGGCTTTAAATTCATTTGTCAACCTAGTTATTACACCCTTTCTAGCTGACTTTTTTCTCTTTAGAGATTTTATTGAATTTTGCAAATCTTCCATTTTAAATTTTAAATGATAAGAGAATGATAAATTATTTCAATTATTTATTTATTGAAAGGGCAGAAATTATTTAAAAGAATTAATAATTAATTTAAATTGTCACTAAGACCTTTAATTAGTAAGTTAGGGCTTAATGTGTATTCATTAAACACTAAAGTAGGGCTTAATGGGCCTATGTTAGGCCTTTAACTACTTATTTTATGCACAAGCCTATATAGGTAGGCCTAGTTTTTACACTATGCTTTGTAATTTATTTACATATATATCCAAAACATTTAAGATATATATAAACTTAACATTAAAGACATAAATACTTGTCCTCCAAAGACAGAATCTTATGCTAGAAAAAAAATTATGAACCTAATATTTATACAACAACAACATCGTCCAACGGAACGAGTTAACTAGATTAACATGTGTTTCAAATATGTTTTCCATCAAACACATAAAATAAGTTATTTGCAAATACAAATATCAAACTTAATATAGCCACATAAAAATGCTCGTCTTAGGACCGAATTTTTATGCTTCATATAAGTTTACTATTGTAGGCCCGTATCAAAACATTGGCATGGGCCACTAAATTTAATTTTCTTAGGCGTCCGCTTAATTTAATTTTATTTTATTTAATTTAATTTTAAATTTAATTTTAAATTGAGCACTGAAGTATTAATCAGCTTTGTTGGCATAGGCAAAATTATTTACAGTCTATTCTAGGTACTAGCCTTCGCCATTGTTATTTAAATCATAAGATGCGCAAGCCAGATGCGCAAAAATTTTCACTATTAAATATAGCTCTTGATTTATTTTAAAAAATATTATTTATAAATATATTATATATAATATATTTATACACGAATTATTATCTTAATTTAAATTATATTTACACAATGTTGTGTTACTTCAAATATAATTATAATTTTAATTATATATATTCTGTCTGCGCAAGAATCAACGCACCACGTGACATTACGTCACCAGCCTATGCGCAAGAATATTTAATTATAGAATTATGTGCGCATTTATTTAATTTATAAATTTTTAATTTATTTAAATTTATAATGAGATAAATATTTATTTATCTAAATTAATTAATTAATTACCCAATGCACTTCGATGAAGAAGTTTAAATATAATTAAATTAAATTGTAATTTGAGAATCTTCAAATAGTTTTCTTTTTAATTTGAAACTACTATGTAGGGTTAAATTTTACCAATTAGTTTTTCCCGGGTCTGGGCACCATATTTCAACTTTTTTAGGCTCAGAAATTAAATCTACAAATGTATAGGGTAACTTCAGAGTCCACTGCAACCTTAAATTCAATAACTATTAAATTAGAAATTAAATTACTACTCCTATACTTTCAAAATCTAACTTACGTTAGATCAAACTGTGTAAGTCCCACAAGATAGGAACTGTAAGTTTCATAGGAGGGGGCTACAGCTCAGTGATAATACTATTTTTAATTAAGGGAACTTAAATTTAAAGACACCAAACAAATTAGTGAAATGTTATAAAAGAAAATAAGAGAATAGGAGCTTACCGTAATTTTATATACATCCGGATAAATCCTAAGGTGATGTTTGATGATTACAATTGACATAAAAGAAACGAACGTTCTTCACCGTGCACGGGCTTAAAAATTACACAGACTGAGTTAATACAACCTTCTTCCATGAACTTTGGAACAAAAAAGCCCCGTATAATTCTGCATGGCCATCTACGCTCTTCTGATATGACGTCATCAAACCTCGGGATAATAAGAATTGTGTCAAGAGTGGTATGCCTTCATTTATCCTTCTCCCCCGCTCCCTCATCTCCCTTTTCTCAACAACAAATCACCAATTCCCTGGTGTCTAAATTTTCAATAATTATTATTATTATTATTATTAATATTATTATTATTATTATTATTATTATTATTATTATTATTAATTATTATTCTTATTATTATTATTAGTTATTATTATTATTATTATTATCAACTTATAAATTGATTTTATTAATTATTATTATTATTATTATTATTATTATTATTATTATTATTATTATTATTATTATTATTATTATTATTATTATTATTATTATTATTATTATTATTATTATTATTATTATTGA
>JABUQX010031486.1:0-2500 GCA_015478945.1 Trachelipus rathkii | reverse complement strand
CTTATATAAGTGCTCTTCTTGTTATAATTGAACATAACTACGAAACACGCTAAGGGTTTTAACTATATATATATATATATATAATATATATATATATATAAATATATATATATAAAATATTTATATATATATATTATATATTATATATATATATATATATATATATATATAATATATAATTTCTATATCATATATATACATAAATAAGTATATATTATATATATATTATATATATATATATATATATATATATATTTAAAATTTTGATTTTCAAAATTTGATTCTACAGTTACGATTTCAAACAAGATTTTCAAATATTTTTATATGAAATTATAAATAAATTGAATAAATAATCACATAGGATAAATTGTTTAACCTCACACCAAATAAATGAAAAAAACAAACAAAACAAGTTCGTTTCAGATAAAAAAGCCAAAAATGAAAAATATGAAAAAATCCAAAGAGGAAAATCCATGAAGAGGAAACATACGAACTACTTCAACCACATCATCTACCTTTCAAGTGTAGGAATAGTGCAAAAGATAACAAACAACAAATCCTCCACTTCTTATTTGGTGACCTTAGAAGTAGAAAACATTTTCTAAAAGATGCCTTCAGAAAACCAACAACTACCACAATTTCATAAGGTGCCAACAACAAGCACATGGAAATCAGTGAAGACGTGAACAATAGTCACATCGTTTATCCCAGGCCAACCAGACTCAGTTTAACTTGACTTTTTCTGTCGTCACTAATATCAATTGCCAGATGTCACAATAACGAAAACCTTCAAATAACATGCAGACCGCTAAAAATGGGAACAACAGTCACACCGTTAATCACAGACCTACCAGTTAAACGTGACTATTTCCTTCGACACTATGATAACTAACTAGTCTCTGCGAAAGTGACTCATAGATTTCAAATCTTCATATAAACTTCCACTTCGCCTATTGAGCTGTCTGATTGAAATTGAAGAAATATTCATCCATTTATGATATTATGTCTAAATCAAATGTAGCAGGCATACCACTGCTACTATAACTGGATGGGTGATCCTGAAGAAATAAATAATCATCATATATGGTGGTACGCTTAATACAATTGGGACCACATACAAAGCTACCATATATAAATCTTAGAAGAATGAAGAGGGTCAATTTTCAACATAAAGTGATATGCTTGACACAATGGAGGGCTCATACCACTATCATCTTAATTCAATTAGAACTCTTCTCTATAAGATTCCTAATTATATCAAAATCGTACCAGAGAAATCAACATTCAGCTTCATACACTCTTCAGATGAATTACAAACACTACTTCGTTTACATTGTAGCAAATATCAGACGCCTCCATGCGCAAAGACACGACATTCCATCTAACACTCAGCACAAAACAACAAGAAGCAAAAACAACAAATCACTATCACAAGAACCGATTCAAATATCTCCTCTTTTAAGGCGCGAAGTATTATGAAGTAAGCAAATAATTATAAAAAGGAAAATTTAAATTAATTATTTTTTCATGGATTTCTACAGACATGATGTATAACAAGTTTTTATAATGCTTTTAATCTTAAAAATTATTTCAGCAGTTATTATTTGTAACGAAATTTATAATATATATATACTATATATATAATATAATATATATATATATATATATATATATATATATATATATAATATATATATATATATTATTATATATAATATATATATATTATATACCTCTCTCTCTCTCACTTTATTCTACTGGTTATTTATCGATATGGACAGAAGTTTAAATTATATTTAATGGAGATTTTAAATAAATTGAGATCGAAAAATCTCTGTCAAGATACGCCGTTTAACCTCAAAACCAAAACAAAATCCCAACAATAAAAAGTTCGTCACAGACAAGAAAGCCGAAGAGAAAAAGAAGAAAAAGGCAAAATTCCAAGCCAGAAAAATCCGAGAAGAGGACCCGCATACGAACTCACTTCAACTACATCAACATACCTTTGAAGTGGAGGAAAAGGTAAAAAAAGACAACAAGACAACTAGCTCCTTCATTTATTATATATATAATATAATATAATATATATTATATATAATATAATATATATATAATATAATATATATATTATATATAATTATATTATATATATATATATATATATATATTATACTATACTATATTATATACGGTATATATATTATATATATATATATATATATATATATATTATTATATTATATAACAAATATATATAAAATCTTCCATTGGATGACGGAAGTAATGAACAAGTGCTGGAACGAAGGGAAAACACCAGAAGATTGGAATAAATCGGTATTGTGTCCTATATATAAGAAAGGTGATAAAACCGACTGTAAAAATTACAGGGGAATTGCTCTGATGCCACATATTGCAAAGGTGTACGAGAGAATATTGGAAAGAAGATTGAGGGACACAGTCGAAAATAAACTAGATGAATGGCAACATGGTTTTCGACCGG
>JABUQX010031485.1:27500-29487 GCA_015478945.1 Trachelipus rathkii | reverse complement strand
AGAGAGAGAGAGATATTTTTTTATACAATCAATGAGCATTTTAATCAGCTGTTTTGTAATTTGGATTTTTACAATTCCTAAAAATCCCTGAACCACATTACGGAGTGCACACCAGGCATCATTTTTATGCTCATTTTTTCCTTCAATTTCAAGTATTTAAGCATATTTAAGCATGTTTTCAATGAGCTAATCATCTTCCAGAAAAGAAAGAGAAAAACCTGCTATAATATAAGATATTATATATATATATAATAATAATATATATATATATATCATATATATATAGTATATATATATATATATAATATATATAATATATATTATATATATAATATATGATATATAAATAAGTAGCTGCTACATATATTTGTAGAAAGCAGTACGTTTCTTTATATAGTCTGGACTTGTCATAAACAAACAATTACTTCCAGAAGGAGTGGTGAAAGTATAGGTAGTTTTCTATATGAAGGAACATGGGGCTATGGATTGAAGAAATATCTTGGGATGGAAAGAGATTGCTTCCTTTACCTTTTCCATATTTTTTAATATCCACCATGCAGAAGTGGCAGTCAGCATAGTGATTCGTTGGCTCTTGCCATATTCTGGGAATAGCCAAAGGCATTGCTCTTCTTGTCTTTTAGTCATCCCTTCATATGGGTTGTTTTACACACAATATAATGAGGTGCCCAGTGCTTATTCTTTAGTCACCAATAGGCATCCAAAGTAGAACTGTACGCTATCCAATTATTGGTTCCATCTCAACATTTTGGTGGAAATGTTGCTTAGAACTAACATAATATCCAAACACATAACAAAAGATCTGCCAACGTTTTACACTGTCTACTTGCATTTTTACAAATGTTTATTATATTATTAACTAATATTCTGAATAATTAGTAAGATATTTAAGTTTGGTACTTCACCTTCAATTATATCATTGCACCTAGAATTAGTTAAACAATTGACTGAATACATACATATATATATATATATATATATATAATTATATATACTAATATATATATATATATATAATATATATATAATATTAATATATATATATACTATATAATATATATAGTATATACTGTAATATAATATATATATAGAATATATATATATATATATATATATATATATAATATTATATATATATATATATATATATATATATGATATATATAGTATTATATATTATATATATATAGTGTTGATGCCAGCTTCTATGTCATCGGGATTAATGTTTACTTCATTATATGTTATAGTTCTTTCACCTGATGAAGGAAATAGTTAAAGTTTCCGAAACGTTGTGTTATTTTTGATTAAAGATTTCTATGTGTATCAGCTCGGTATATATATATATATGATATCTATATATATATATATATATATTATATATATATATATATACTATATATATATTCAGCTTCTTAAGCTGCAATCCAATAAAAACATTAAATGGCAACTGAGCCTTTCTAGCGCGATGGCGGTAACCGACAGACAAAATGAGAAGATGCCATATTACTTTATGCTGTCATAACATAAAAACGGTCGATGCTAGAGAGAAACTAAAAACATATTTGGTGGAATCTGCATAAAATACGGAATAAAAAACAATAAAAAATCAGAAGAAACAAAAAAAAACTTTTTTTGTTACATTGTGCTATTTATTAACAATATTGTATTAACACTATTATCAATAACATTAATATTAGAACTAGTTAATAGCACAATCGCTATCACTATTATAATTATCACTATTTTACCAGATAGTATCTCTTCTTCGTCAGAAAATATATGCCCCAATCTTGGTTTAAACTACATGACTCAAATTCTTTCCCCAAGATTTCTCTAGTTATATTTCTCTTTGGTGCGGTCTTCTTCGTCTCTAATAAAGGTCTGATTCGCAATTTCAATTCGTTTCTCGCAAGGGTCAGGATTGTGAACATCCATTACTTCTACCGAGTTTTCACGTAATTTCAATAAA
>JABUQX010031485.1:20000-22500 GCA_015478945.1 Trachelipus rathkii | reverse complement strand
TTTGTCTGATTTCTTTTCCTGTCGTTCAATAGCAACAGTTATAGACTGCTGTCAGTTCAGCCTTTAAATCTATTAAAAGTGATGTCCTCAGTGTTTTGTCTCATCTCCAACTCTTTTTCCATTTTTCATTAATAACTTTCTCTCTGTTACTATTTCACCTCTCCACTTCTATGCCGACGACTCCACACTTCATAACTTTTTCCTTTTTGAAAGATGTCTCACCCAACAGCAATAGTTGCTCAGGCTAGGAGAGCTGACCTTGGAGAGAACTAACCTCTGACCTTCCTCGAATTTCTGATTGGCGCATTGAGAACATGAATATCTTCAATGACTCAAAAACTCAGTTCCTTTATCTAACTGCTCAGCATAATCCTCCACACAACTATTACAGCTTCGAAAACACACAACTGTAACTATCGTTTTTCTTTAATATTCGTGTTTTTATTTTATCAAGATCGTTTTTAGAAGAATCACATTACTTCTCTTTCTAAACATACTTCTAAGAGATAGGGTGTGCTGATTTCCGAGGTACCCCTTGAGAATGTCTTCACGTCATCCCGGTTTTTCCTTTTGACAGGGTGTCATTCCCCCCTGTGTGGATGGAGAATGCTCACTTGGGGGGTGGTTCCATTCACACATTTCTCTTTGAAGAGGTGGAGTCTAGGATTTTTCGTCTTATCAACACTCTTTCTCTCCTTAACTCTCTCCACACTCCTACTCTCATCAACTCTCTCCACACTCCTACTCTCATTACCTTTCTCCATTCTCTTTTTGCCCGTTGAATTGTTGATTCACTTTCTTTATTCTATCACTCTTTCAGTGGGCACTACCCTTCTGAAATTTAAATTCGCATACCTCCTCCATTGAAGTCTTAACCGCTATGCTAAGTCTATTATGTATTAAGTTGGTAAAGTCTGAAACACATTCCCTTTATCCAATTTTTCAAATTTCCTTTAAAACTCAGACATCTTGTATTTGTGGAATTCGGCAAACCTCTAGCCTTTGCTCATCGGAGGAAATGATATATATATATATTATATATATATATATTATTATATAATATATATATATATTTAATCTATCCTTTATACATCTAGATAATATATTATATATATATATATATATATATATATATATACTTTTATCATTATGTCTTGTACTGCACCTTACATACATACATATAATATTTTTTGTTTTAAATTATGAAAATAGAATAAAGGGCGACACATTCCCTTCTGAAGAACCATAAATCAAATCGCTGCTGGCATTACGAGGAGGAAATGAGAGAGCGGCATCCATCAAGGCATTCTCGTGTTCACCTTTTCATTTCTCGACATTAGGATAATTTAGATTCACTTTCAAACACAGACAGAGAGGGAGAGAAAGAGGAGAGAGAGAAGGAGAGGGAGCGACGAATGAAACATATAAAGGGAAAGCAACTAGGTGTGGCGTGAAAAAATTCTGAAATTTCTCGATTTTCAAAAAAGAATTATTGATGATTTCGAATTAAAATTTACAGTATTATTTTGGGGCTCAAATTAGAATAAACAGAGGAATTAAATTTTTTTTTTACGAGAAAACACATTTTGCTTTGTTATTAATTTGAAAATGGTTTGCAAAAGGCAAAAAGGAAAAAAAGAAATTGTCACGATTGTCTTTAAGGAATTGAAAAACTGTAAAATAATTTTTAAATTAATACATCAAAGAGATGTGTTGTTTGTGATGTTTTTATTAAAGAAAAAGTGTCAAAGTTAATGTTAAGTAGTATGGTGAAGGTAGATGCTTATAAGCACAAATTTGTGAAAACTTTGTTACTTAGCATTTATTCATTGATCTTTTCACTACAGCAGTCGGCTCATATATATATAATATATATATATTATATATATATATATTATATATAATATATATATAGATATATTATATATATCAAACGTGTTTATTTATATCGCACTATCGGCGCATTCCTCATACATAGTTAGTTAGTTAGCTCGTTGCCACCGAACCTCTACTCCATAAATTTGGGGGAGGGGGGGTGTTCATTTACTTGTCGCATTAGGGTTTGGTCGGGGAAATTGCTACATGTATTTCCTGACTAAGTGGCGTTAAATCCAATAATATATCTGAACTCGGATATTCAAGCCCTACTTCGGCTAAAAGCTCATTTGGAAATTCTAGCCACCGTGAACGTGGTTTCGAATCAAGAGGCGATCCTCCTTTTTTCTAGCAGCATGAGAGAGAGAGAGAAAGAGAGAGAGAGAGAGAGAGAGAGAAGAGAGAGAGAGAGAGGAGAGAGAGAGAGAGATGATGAGAGAGAGAGAATAGAGAGAGAAGAGAGAGAATGTGATATTTGTATGTTAGAATAATAGATTGTTCTGTTGTAGGTGTTGGCTATGCTTTTAGTATGTGTGAGGTATTGAGATTAGTGTATTCACTATGCCGTAAACTATTTAAATATTACAGAACTATTTCCTACTAACTACAATTTTTTGTGTCCGTT
>JABUQX010031485.1:0-15000 GCA_015478945.1 Trachelipus rathkii | reverse complement strand
CAAAATGTACCGATTTATCAGTTTCACTCTGGGCCAAGCATTGACCGATATACTCTTCCATAGTAGGGATATAACGTATTAATTCACTTAGAGTTGCAGTGGTACCCCATCCTTGTGATTCTGCATCGTCCCTACGAATTGACGGAACCATTTTCTCATTTTCCCTTTTTATCTTTGCAATTTTTAGCTTAGCATATGGTAATTTTAAGTATTCTAGCCAGTTTGTATATTTTAAACAGGTTGCAAACTCAAAAAGGATTTATGATCTTTACATTTAATCGGCGTGATCAAACCTTTGCTTATGTATGTAAAGATGTCTTCGTTTGAGAGTTTATATAGAGAGACCTCGTATTATATAAAAACCTTTCGGGAAGAAAATCATCATTATCCCCTATGCTTGGATGATATTGATATAAAGCTAAGGTATATTGATATAGATGTTGATATTATTTTTAATTATTATATAAGCTTATTAAATATATAGCTCTATATATAACATTGGCATAATATATATATTATATAGATATTATATACATATATAGATAGTTTCTATTTAAAAGGTATATAATTCAATAACTTTAATCGCTTAATCAATAGATCACAGATGACAGGATAGGGGGGGATGAGTGGCTGATTAAAGTTTGATCTATCGATCTATTGATTAATTTATATATTTCAATAAAATTTAAAAAATATATTCGGCAGATCAGTAGGCCTGCACTGCCGTCGGTTTCGTTGCCGGGGAGCGCCTGAGGGGTGCGCGCACTCGTCTACGAGACCTGCGCTATAACGCCGTTAAGCAGAATAGGACTGGCTACGGTGACTACATACTTGCGATACTCTACCATGTGAAAGGTTGAAGCTATTGTATTCGATCACAGCACCCATACATACATCAGGGTTGATGTTAGCCATACATCATGGCAAGTAAAAGCCAAGTTTCGGATTCTAGCACCACACTACTTTGCCAACCTCCATTCTGACTCCGGCTCCGACTCCGACTCCAACGCAGTTCAGCTCTTCAGTTCTCCGCGACCCCGGCTCACGGCTCCGGCTCCGGCTTCCCGGACATCACGGCATCCCTCGACTATCGACCCTTGGTAGTTATAAGAATTAAGAATTAAAAAAAATATAATTGTTCTCCTTCGCAGAAAAGAAACGAAATCAAATAATAGTAAAGCTAAGGCCCTATTCTTATATATATAATATATATATATAAATATATATATATATTATTATATTATTAATATAATAATATATATATATATATATAATATATATATATATATATAATATATATATATATATATATATATATATATATATATATAAATTATATAATACTAATAGTATATAACCAAAAATTGTCCTTTGCCTCAAAGTTACCGAACCATTAAAACCTTAAAACTTCGCTTTTCACACTAAAAGCTTAGCATTATATTAATTCATAGCATAAACAACTTAGAGGGGCTGCACACCCTACGAAGGGTGCTGGGAATACCGTAACTTTTTGTTCTACGTCGAAGGTGACACTTACACGCTATAGTGGGTATCAAGTTTAAGGGGATAGACCAATTAGAACTAGAGAATAAAAATCGGAACCTAACCCTGTGACTCAATACCATTTTAAAAAATCTTTAATATGTGAGAGACATTATGATTATATGATGTACTTAAATTATATATATATATATATATATATATATTTCTTTGATATGTTTTTGCTAAAGTATATATATATATAATACTCTATACTTTATATTTATAGTATATATATATATATATATATATATGATATATAAGGCGCAGAAGCATGCCGGCTGCTTATTTAATCTAGCTAATGGCCAGCATAACAGTTTGTGGGCTCAGCGTCCCCATCGTTCGGGCGCACGACCACTCGCGCGTCTTACGACGATGGTTACGTCATCAAAAGAGGTGGGGTACCAAATTTGAGGGGATACGGACGGTCTCTAAGCACTCCAACTTGTAGGGGACTATCCCAATTTCAGAATCGATTGCTTATGGGTTCTTAACTTGGATGTAACTCTGACGATATGAAAAAAATTAACAAAAGGTTTGATTCAGAGATTAGGCAGCGATTTTATTTCTAAAACCAGCGGTCTTTGACTTAGACTGATAGGAGCAAAATTATTTCACTTCTCAGTTTTCAAGGAGTGGGTAAAAGTTAGAGAAAATTGAAGGAATTCAAAAAAAATATTCTGAAATAGTTTTAAAAAAACAACAAAGAACAGCACATCAATTATCAAAACCATCCTCAAACACCACTGTCACCTACGTTCATGAATACGATTTTACTTCAAGCACTCTGCTGATCAGGCCATCAAAATTTATCGAAAATACATCAAAGAGAAACGTTTTTTCCATGACGAAGACCTTCTTGTGTGGTGGAAGATGCATGAGGAGACGTATCCTGATCTTTCACAGTTAGCAAAGACTTAACTTGCCACTTAGTCATGGATGTTGCCAGTGGGCGTCTCTTTAGTGATGCTGGTCTGGTCTGTAATTAAATGCTCACAGAGAGCTGACAAATTATTTTTGAAGTATGGTCTTTCAATAATATATTTCAGCTATTGATTATGCCACGCAGCTGTAGTCTATAAATTAATGAACTTATTTTCCCTTTCAAAAGACGGAGGTTGGGAAAAAGAGTTGGGGATGGCGTTGTAAGAATGGGTCCGTTCTGCATCCTGGAAACATAGGAAATTGAATGTATTTTATTCATTCAAATTGTTAATGTGTAAATTCTCAACAGAAGCAAGCACTTTAATGCCAATACTGAATAATCGCACTGGGGAATATATTATATATATATATATTAATATATATATATATATATATATATATATATATTTATATATATTATTATTATTATATATATATATATATATAATATATATATTATATTATAATATATATATATATATAGTATATTTATATATATATAATATATATATATATAATTTTATATATTATATATATATAATACTATATATATAAATATATATATAATATATATATATATATATATAAATATATTAATATATATATATATATATATAATATATAATATATATATTATAAAGTAGTAAGTCTACGATGTCCGCACCCACTTTTTTCTATATAAATGAATAGAGATATATTAGGGTTATATGGAGGAATTGACAGCCCGAAGGGCTGTCAATCCGACAAAAAGACAAAACCGAAGGTTTTGTCTATGTTTGTCATATGTTTGTCTATTTTGTTGTGTTTGTCTAGGTTTGTTTGTGTTTGTTGTATTATTTTATGTATTATCATTATTAGTTCGAAGAAATTGAAATCACGGAGTGATCTCAATTTCGAGCGACTGTGGCTTCCGACTCCGGCTCCGACTTCTGCAACTCTGACTCCGGCTCCGACTCCGGCTCCGGCTTCCGGTTCAGGGTTCGGTATGGTTCAACCATCGGTTAGTGTTGATCTGGTCTGTATTTTATTATTATTATTATTATTATTATTATTATTATTATTATTATTATATTATTATTATTATTATATTATTATTATTATTATTTTATTTATTATTATTCATTATTACTATATACTTTTTGTTTATTATTTCACCGTTGGTTTCTTTCTTTCGCATCCAGTTTCTGTGTTCGAAGTATATCTACATGGGTTAGGGTTTTCGTATTGGGTTAAAATTTGAGGTGTTGGATGGGGAGTAACTCGTCGTAGACGAAGTTACGTTCCCGTGGGTCCCGAAGGGGGCCCCCACCCCCTAAAAACGAAGTTTTCGTAATTGGCTTGAAAATTTGTGAGAGGTTCAGAGTTGAGTTTTAGAAAGACTTGATTGGAATTCAAGGAGTTGGCTCCGGCACGGTCTTGGAGCCACTGCGGTGCTTAGTTAATAAACAGTCGATATAACAACAATGTCTGGTGTCCTTATAAGGTTTCGAGTCACGTAGGAGTTCGAATAATGATGGTTAAAGTCCGTATAAGGTGGATGTCAGGACCCCCTCATTAGGGGGTGTCTCGACTGAAAAAAGAGCACAGAGTGCAAAAAACAAAGGAGGAAGAAGAAGGATGAAGAGAATAAAGAAAGAAAGAAGGAGAAGGAATCTGACTCAGAGATAGGAGTTGACAGCTGCACTGGTGCTGGATCCGGTGCAGTGCGTTGCTGGGATAGTAAATATTTGTATAATAATACAATATTTGTGTTAAAATATATGTTTATAAGGAATGTAGAGTTCGACTAAGGGTGTTTGAGACTCCCTCATGAGCAAGAAGGTAGCGTCATCAGGCTCCCCCTGGGGGGGTCATGCGGGGTGCCGCGGCCCGCAGTCGCGTTCGCCAGTGCAATTTCCGCCGCGACCGGCGCCGTGCGCGCGCCTGTAGGCGCGGCCGCCGGCGCGATCCGACGCGTGTGCGCGCCCGCAGGCGCGCCCGCCGGCGCGGTCCGACGAAAGAGGCGCGTGCGCGCGCCCCCTCGCATCCCGCATGTACTCCGGTACGAGAATACAAACGTGTTCTGTTTTCAACTTAATTTTTTTTTCAGAAATTTCTATTATTTTTTTTTTAATATATTTTTTTTTGTTTTTACTAAACAAAAAATTTAAATCTTTTCATGTTTCATAAAATAAAAAACTACATTTTACATACCCTAAATCAGATAAATCAGTAAAATATGTGGTCGTTGAGGCATGCCCTGACCAGGTTGTGATCTTATTGATCTATGATCTATTGATCTATTGATCTATTGATCTATTGATATAAGGTCAAATTTTTACCTAAAAGATAGAGATGTTTTACATACCTAAATCAGTAAACAGTAAATCAAACCACCACTCCAACCACCCTCCTGACCAGTTGGGATCTATTTGTGATCAATTGATCTATGAATCTATTGATCTATTGATCTATTTGATCAATTGATAAGGTAAATTTTTTAAAATTGTCATGTGTTACATACCCTAAATCAGTAAAATCAGTAAAATCAAACCACCATCCACCCACCCTCCTGACCAGATGTGATCTATTGATCTATTATCTATTATCTACTTGATTAAGGTCAAATTTTTCTTTCGTAATTTTCATGTTTACATACCCTAAATCAGTAAATCAGTAAATCAAGGCACCCAACCTACCATCCTGCCCCTCTGTGACTATTGATCTATTGATCTATTGATCTATTGATCATTGATTCAAGTCATATTTTTTCTCTTTAGTATAACATAATTTGGGATAAAAAGCAGGAAAAGAAAACAATTTTTATGTTTAAAGCCTTATTTATACATAAGTGCAAAACTACTAATTCGTTATAACATATAAAGTTTTAACATCAAATATTTTTATAATAATAATAAAGAAACAATTATTTAAAAAACATATAATGAAATAAATAGAGAATACACCACATAAATTAGAACTGATAGGTTGTACAGGAAAAACATAAGGTCTTAACATATTGAACATTATTTTTTAGAGATATATATATTTAGCAAGAATGAGGTTTAACATTTAACATACATTTCGTACACTCGATGTATTGTTCTAAACTACTTAGGCCTTGGTTCGTGACATAGGTGTAAATGTCACGTGCCGATATTTTCAAAGATTGTTCTTTGAACCCTGATGTTTTCATTACATGCGGAATACGCCGAAAAATTTCTTCGTTTCCGAAGGCGTCTATATCTTCTTCATTCATCATTTACATAAGTTAAGATTATATTTCGTGTTCTGTTCAATCTCGATGATTTGAGGATGCTCCAGATACACTAAAACTGAGAATGGGGAACACAACTTTGACTAAATTTGAGATTCAATCCTAATGTTCCTTTTCTTAGGATATTGAGATGATAAGCGTTACAGGCTGAAAGATCAGCAGTGAGATCGTATGCATATAAATTTACTGTTTTCAGCATAATTCTTGAGATCAACCCGTACCGTTATCACTGCATGATACCGTATTGGCAAATAAATCGTAAAAAAAACGTGAGCATTGAGAATTTGAGTCTTCATATATCATCTATAATCACGACCGTAAGGTTGACCATTCACATGTAAACTGATCCCTCTAAGTCCGAAAAATGGGTAAATTTAAAGGAAGACTTTCCATAGTTTCCAAATAAGCGTCGTGTTCTACAATGCCTATTATTACCTTCTGAGGTAAACTCCAATTGACTATGTTAGGTATATTAATGCTCGATAATCCCTGGGTAAAGTTAAAAATTTTTAGTCTCAATTCTTTGATTGGGATTTTGCTTTTGTATCGATCAAAAGAGATTTTCTCTTATTTCCATATGTTTAATGGGAGAAATTTCACTTTACGTACATAAAGATATGCATCCCAGTAATTTAAAGATAGCTTTTGGCTTCGTAGTTGTTGCTAAAAGAGCGCTTTTAACATTAAGAGCAAATTCAGGTGTAGATCTAGTTAACCTGATACGAGTTTCCACTGATGGTAGAATAAGTCTTTCCTGAGAGAATAAATCACCGTTTACACGTCCATAATATTCATACGTGTTATTTTTAGATTAAGCAGCGCTGGTTCTATGTTTCTCTACATCTCTTAAATTGTAATATCCACATGATTGTAGATGAGACTCCTTCGCATCTTGAGAATAATTTAGTAAAGTTTCAATATAACTTCGATAAGGGTAACTTGCAGCTGAGGCTCCTAGAGATGTTTCATTTAAAAATACCTCAAGTTGATTAAAACACGTATACAGAAAATTTGTCTCGGTGGATACTATGTGATCGGTTCCTGTGAGATCTGAACCATCTTCGTTTACTAACTTAGTCTTCAGATATAAAAATACATTCGAAGGGTCAAGATACTGGTCTGAAGTGCCTGGGATGTTGAATTCAAGAGGTACATCTGTATTTGTGATTGCGTGAACGGGATTAATACTAATAAAGTTGGATTCACTCACACTGATCTTTGTAGGGTTCACTGAGAAGAGATCCAATTCACTCTTAAAACAGTCTGGGCTGGAGGGATGGAGGAAATTCGCATCTTGCTGGTACAATCATCTGACGTATAATGATGAAGATTTGTTTAAAAATTCCTTATATACAAAATAGTTACAGGTGCCACTGTTTATGTAAAATAATAGTCCATTCAGAATCATTATTAAAGGGCAAACACATCAATGCACTTTTTCCTTTAATGGTCCTTTCCTATTCCTCTTTATAGATTTTTACGATAACCTACACCTTGACCTGTCATCTTACGTCGTATTTTTCGTTAACATCATCTAACATTTCATCAGAAGCATCGGCTAATAGACGTTTTACAGCTGTTCGAGGGTCGACACTCCCATGATAGGCCTGGAAATATCTATTACCTGTCCTAGCTGCTTTTTTAGCGAGGTACTTATGCCTCCTGATTTAAACAAAGGATAGCACGTCTGAACAAACGAAGCAAAAAAATCCTCCTAAACCATATCCCCTGCATTCTTGAACCCCTGAAGACTCGTTCTCTTCCCATTATTATATTATTTAACGAAGCTTCCTTCTAATGTGTACTATACACACTGCTGTCCCAATTTATAAATATTGTTTAGAAACAATCTTTATATAAAACACCGAATCAAAACTCAGTTGGGTTGTTACTCAGGAGGTAAGTACCAGTGAACATTAAGGAAGCTAATAACTTTACTATCTAGGAAAATGAACTACCACTCTTACACACAAGAGGCGCTTAGATATTCCCTTACGTACTGTTGCGTCTATCAAATATCGTATAACATAAGGCCATACCAGGATCTTGAAATATCTTAGAAGGCATGGCATACAAAATGTATTGAACTCTCGGTTGTCATTTTTGTGACATTACTCTTCCATCGATTGGTAATAACAGCGTTTAATCCTTAGAGTTTGGTAATTGATATTATTTCTCAATGTTTTAGTTTACAATCAATGAAATCAATCGGCAATTTACGAAACCACCCTGAGGGCCGAACAAAATAAAACCTATATCGTTAGGCTTACTACTGACCGCTTGAGATTTCTCAAGAAGGTGATTAAACACGTTCAATCTTCATTAAAGGCTTTACGATACTCAAGAAACACTAAAATTTTTAAGAATAAACGACTGCTTCAAATTTTTGTCTTAAGTCTATGAAACACATCGGTAAACCGATTCTATAAGAAAACCACGGTTTACAAACATCTTTCAAAAGAAATTTCTTTTTTTGCCTCGTTCTGATGACTGGCATACAGCATAATTTTTACTACTTATTTAATACAGAGCAACATTGGCTATAGATGGAAAAGGCTATATATGATTTATGGCTTCTTATGCGGCGCGAAATTATTTCACTTATTGTTGCTGCATACCTTTTTCGACCAAAAAGTTATAGGTTCAATAATTGAGTTGTATAGTCTGATATTATTATTTTCCGGATGTAGATCCATAGGAAGCCAATGAGGGCAGCGAATAGAAATGATCTTTCACTCTCCATGGTTCACAAAAGTAACTGCATCAATGTCCTAATTTCACTAGCCATTGTATATAACTGTTAAACTTCTATTGGGGTAACACCCATTTGACAAGATACTGTTATTTTTACCTTTTCTTTAGATCCTAATATTTTTTTTCTATTTTATACTCATTACTCTTAGGATCTGAGCCGAATTCTCTGTATTCTTGTTTATAGAATCTCCTTTTAGTTTTTCACCATCTAAATCCTCAAGATAGTATAATTTTAGCCCATCTCTCGGGAATTCTCTGATAGTATCTATTTTAAAAACTTCTCTCGACCCATCCTGCTTTCATTACCCTTTTCTGAAATTTGTCGTTCAGTCCTGGATACTCTTACATAGTCTCCTATTTTAATGCCTGTGTTATCTTTTATCTTTCCATTTGGGTTGACAGGTAAGCAGGTTTTCTTTTCACCATCTCTATAGGGGTATTTTTAAGTGTTCTATGATGAGATCGATTATAAGAGTAAGCCCAGTCCTGTAGTAATATCATATATTTATATATATATATATTTGAGGAAACATACCTTTCATTTCTTCTTTTATAGTTCTTTGTACTCTTTCAATTATTGCGGCTTTATTAACTGAAATGTGTTGTAAATACCCTATGTCATACTCTGTAACTGTCATACTCTGTAACCTAAAAATTCTGAACCTTCATCTGTCCATATCATTTTGGGATATCTGTCATCCTTATTTATAATTTCTTCTGACTGCTGTAGCAACAGTATTTGATTTTTTATCTTTTAAACCCTTAACCATAAGTATCTGGAATATTACATCTATCACAAAAAAATATATTGATACCCCTCATTTAAGATTTATATTTTATCATATCGGTCAAATCTAGTTGCCATACGCTATCTAAATGTGGAGCTATAGTTTTCCGTGTAGGGAAAAAATTTTTTTTCGTATTAAAAATGATGTAGGGAAAAAGCATCCTCACCTTCTAAAATATTTTTTCAATTCTGTCTTTACTAATTTGAGGAAACTTTGAAGCAAACCTTGAAAACCCCCGTAACTGTATGGGCTGCTTCACATCAAAGTAATATTTATCGACCGCTTCCTTAGCCTCCATGACTCACAGTGACATTAACAATAAAAAATTATATTCATTTATACTGAAAAGTATATATAAAAATCAAATGTATATATAAACAATATTTTAATTTTTTTTAATTACAAAAAAAAAAGATTAACTATTTTAAAATCAAGTCTCAAAAAACATAGCAAATGTATACAGAAATATACCATAGGTTATATGCATATAATTTTAAATTACAAATAAAACAGTCATATGATCGTTATGAACTATTCCATTTTGATACTTTGATATTTTTTTTCCTATTCTCCTACTCAATAAAAAGAATGTAACTCTCTGTTTGATCAACTTTAATCTGCCCGAGGCAAAGAGAAGAGTACAGAGGGACTTGCATCAGGTTAGGAGACATGGAAATATATACCAAATCAATATCAATCTTTGTAAATACTCAGGAGAATCAAACTTCTCGATATAAATCTAATAGTCTGAAGTTCGTGGTTGATTATCCTGTTCCATCCTGTTACAGAAGTCTTCTTCCAATCACGCGAGAGGCGGATATCAAGTCAACAATATTCGAGCCAGGTATTGTTTCTCCATCAATAATGATTTGGCCGAGTTCGTTCCACGATAACTGATCTTTTAAAAATATTATATAGAGCTCATAACCCGTTTTCTTAACTCCTCATCTGGATAAGCTTGCCTTGAGTACAGGTTTTAAATTGTCTTCTCTTTTCACCATAGGCCTAGTATCTGCTACTAGAGCTGATCTTCCTTGGTGTTTTTAATAAAACTTTTGATCTACTAATTTTTTGAGTATAGCCATTTTAATATTAGGATATCTTTTTTCATGAATGTTAACTTCCTTCTCAATATTTGTAACAGTTCCTTCTCGTAATTAATTATCTGTTCAACTTGAGGATCATATAAACTCAAGGGTTGCTCGCTCGAATCAAAGGGGAAACAGAGTATATAGCTGTCTGCCGCAGTTGAAGGTTTGATCCCGAGTTTTCCGAATTGATGTTGTTGTTGTGGATTGTCCTGTTGTTCATGCTGGTTGTTGGTAGTTGTTGTTTGCAGCTTGATATGTGCCTTGTCCTGGCTTGTTGTTGTTTTGTTGTTGATTGTTGTTGTTTTGTTGTTTGTTGTTGTTGTAGAGGTTGGGTTCCTGTATTATATTTTCAACTTCTCAAAATCGCTGTAGGGTAAAACCGCTACCTTCTTCATTCACTGAGAAAGCCACTTGGTTATCAAAGGAGCTATAACGGAAAGAGTAAAGGTAGGAACACACCTCCCCCTTTCTTGTATTTCTTCTTCTTTATTTACTAATTTTCCTATCATCCTAATTATATTAAAAGATTTCATGGTGACGGCACACACCCGACCACGCCCGAACTATTACCTTCTGAGGTCTGTTTAAAGGACAACATTTCTTTTATAAGTTAGCATACCTTACAGCATACACTGTCATGCTATACATTGCATGAATTTTTCATCTTCACAGAGCAGTTTACGTTTTTCAGAAGGCTTCAGGGTTTTAAATTTTCTCATAAGAGGTAAATAGCACTGCTACTTAATCATCATTATTCAGGTATGTTATACTGTCTCAATCGCGATTAGGAAGATATTTGTTACGCAGTAACACTCTATGCGTGTTCTTAGGATGAAACTCACAGAGTAAATAACAGTGAGGTATAAGATGTAACTTCTTAATTACTCTTAAGAAACTCTTTACGTTTGAGTACGGGAACATTTGGGTAGCCACAAACATTAACCTGACTCATATCCCTTCTTTGCCCCAACAAGATTAATTACTGTGTGTTAAAGACACATCACGCATATTCTTATTATGATGAAAAATATTCTGCGTTATAAAAAAATACCTGTGATGTTTAAATGATGAGGGGAATAAACTGTGAAAGTTTCGGCGATAATCCTCATTCAATTTTATTGCATCAAATCATCACAGGATTATATTTTATGCTGGTAAAACATTGAAGAGCTTTATGTCATATTAACCCTTACGTGAATGTTGGATTACATCTTTGTAACCTTTAAACTTTTCTTGGTAAACACAGTAACACCATATGAATTTTAACAGGTTGATGTTCGAAAATCTCGACCTCTTTTTAAAATTGGTTAATAACAGAAAGGTTTTCCCACACCAGTAGACCAGACACAAAGACATGTAGCAGGTGGCCGAACATAAATTTAACCAAACGTCCATTCTAGATTTGACCTCCGAACACTAATGGAATAAGAAACAGGTTGGCACTTATGTTATAAAGGCTTTAAAATTAAAAAACTTGTTTCTTTTCCTGCTTTTTTATCCCCAAGGACTTATTTATACTAAAGAAAAATATGACTTGAATCAATAAGATCAATAGATCAATAGATCAATAGATCATGATCGGACTGACAGGAGGGTAGGTTGGTGGCTTGATTTACTGATTTACTGATTTGAGGGTATGTAAAACATGACATTTTTAGTAAAAAATTCTGACCTTAATCAATAGATCAATTAGATCAATAGATCAAAGATCAATAGATCACAACTGCTCGGAGGGTGGGATGGTGGTTTGATTTACTGATTTACTGATTTGGGTATGTAAAACATGACAATTTTTTAGTAAAAAATTTGACCTTAATACAATAGATCATAGATCAATAGATCAATAGATCAATAGATCAATAGATCAATAGATCACCAACTGGTCAGGAGGGTGGTGGAATGGTGTTGATTACTGATTTACTGATAGAGGGTATGTAAAAACATGACAATTTTAGTAAAAATTTGGCCTTAAACAATGAATCAATAGACAATAGATCAATAGATCAATAGATCAATAGAATCAACAACTGGTCAGGGGGTGGGTGGAGGGTAGTTGAATTTACTGATTTAGGGTATGTAATAATGTAAGTTTTTTATGTTATAAACATGGAAAACATAAAAAATATTTGTTTTAGTAAAAACAAAAAAAATATATTAAATAAAAAATTAATAAAATTTCTGAAAAAAATTAAGTTGAAAACAGAACACCTTTGCATTCTCGTACCGGTCGTACATGCGGGATGCGAGGGGGGCGCGCGCACGCGCCCCTCCTGCGTCGGATTGCGCGCGGCGGGGCGCGCCTGCGGGCGCGCGCACACGCGTCGGATCTCCACGGCGCGGCGCGCCTGCGGGCCCGCCCATTCGCGAGAAATCGCCGCCCACGCACCGCCACGCGCAACTCCGCCCGCGCACCCCGCATCGCCCAGGAGCCTGATGACGCTACCTTCTTGTTCATGAGGGAGTCTCAAACACCTTAGTCGAACTCTACATTCCTCATATAAACAATATATTTAACACAAATATGTATTCATTATTAACAAATATTTACCTATCCCAGCACAGCACCTGCACCGGATCCGAGCACCCAGTGCAGCTGTCAATCCTACCCTACGAGAGTCAGATATTCTCATTACTCACATTATCTATTACTCATCCTTATATTCTTACTTTTCATCACTTTTCATTAACTGCTCATCTAACTTTGCACTCTGTGTACTTCATATTATTTCATTCGAGACCCCCTTAAATGAGGGGTTTACTAGGACTACCTCCATATACTGAATACTTATATCATGTATTATTATAACATTCATATTCGAACTCTCTTAACGATACCTCTCGGATATAACCCTTATATATATAAGGACACCAACATTGTTGTTATACGACTGTTTATATTAAACTAAGACCGCAGTGTGGCTCCTAAGTACACCTAGGTTACCTCGAGCCAACTTCTTGAATTCCCATATACTAATTCTTTCTAGAAACTCAACTTCTTAATCCTCTCACCAAATTTCATCCGCATATACGAACACTTCGATATTTTTTAAAGCGGGGGTTGGAGGCCCCCTTCGGCGTAGGACCCACTAGGGTGATATCAGTGTAAATCAGTTTCAGTTCTACTGACTCGAGATAGGTTATCATCTCATCATACTACTATCAAACTCTCTTACTAATGGATTATTTTACCCCATACGTTCATGTTAATCCCTATTAACCATACGGGTAGATATATATATATTGACCTTCAAGAAAACCGAGAGTGGGTAGTGTACGTAAAAACCAACATTTCAGGGGGGGAGCTCCGCACACCTAATCATAGGACTACAGCCAAATCATTAGTAGTAATTAAGATGATTTGGTGACAAGTAAGAATAATAATAATATAATTATAATTATAATAATAATAATTAATTAAATAATATACATATATACATAAACAGTAAATCAATCACTAACCGATGTTGAACCATACCGAACCCTTGAAATACACGGTAGCTCCGGGAGCCGGTATGATTTCGTGATGACCGGATATATTACAGAGTCTCGGAGCCTCGGAGTCGGAGCCACTCAAGTCGCGCTCGAAATTGAGATCACTCCTTGATCTCAATTTTTTCTTCTACTTATATTAAATAATATAATAATAAATATACAATATATAAAACATAATAATCTAAACTATTAGATCAATAACACAGGACAAACATAGCTACAAATACATTAAGATCATAACATAGACATAGACTTCGGTGTGTGTTTGTTCTTGTTTACCACGTGTCGGTATTGTAGTTAGCTTTCTTTCGAGTGCTCGAGCCCACGTCGTTACACTCTCGAACTAAACTTACCAATTAATTAACCTCACAATTAATATCTTACTAGCATTCTATATAGTATAAATAAATAAATATTGGGTTAGAATGTCTATTATTATTAACTTTACTAACTTTATATATATATATTATATAGTATAATATATTAATATATATATATATATTATATATATATATTATTATATTATATATATATTAATATTATTATTATACATTATTATACTAGTGATATATATATATATAATAATATATTAATATATATATAAAATATTATATCATATTATATATATAATATAATAATTATTATATATTATAATAGATATATTTAATATTATATATAATATATAATATATTATATTAATATTAATAATATATAGTAATTATATATGATATCTAAGCCAGTATTATCAAATTTTTTCACTTTCATTAGGTTCAAGTCACATTTTGTAAGGATATATACTTAATATTAATATATAATATATATATAATATATATTATATATCATAATAATATTAATATATATATAATATATATATATATATATATTAATATATCATTTAAAATAATATACTATATAATATTATATATATTAATATATATAATATATATAATATATATACATATATATATATATATAATATCATATAATTAATATACTATAACTATATAAATATATATATAATATATATAATATATATTAATTTTATATATATAAGTGATGCAAGCAAAATGGAATTTTGTTCGCAATCGAGTGAATGGGCGGATACATTGTTTGATTTTTAAATAGCCAGTATATCAGTGATAATATATCACTTCTC
>JABUQX010031484.1:40000-47500 GCA_015478945.1 Trachelipus rathkii | reverse complement strand
CCGGCTCCATCTTCTGGCTCCGCTCCAGCTCCGGCTCCGGCTCTAGCTCCAGCTACGGCTCCTTTTCAAAATTGTTCATCTCCAACTTTGTTGAATCTGCAAAAAAATTTCTTGAAAAAAATTTGTTCTTCAGATCCTCCTCCGGCTCCGGCTCCGGGCTCCGGCTCCGCTCCGCTCCGGCCCTGCTCACCCTTGCAGTCCATTTCAGAATAGTTCAGTCTGACTCTTGCAGAAGCATTTTTACCTGAAAAAAAAATTTTATTTAAAAACATTTTGGCTCCAGTTCGCTCCGCTTCCACCTGGCTCCGGCTCTGGTCTGGCTCCAGCCCGGAACCGGCCTTCAGCTCCGGGTCTTTTCAAAATTGTTCAGCCTCCAACTTTGTAAAATTATTTTCACCTGCAAATTAATAAAAATTGTTTTTAAGCTCCTGCCTGACTCCGACTCCGAATCTCACCTGACTCCGGTTTCGGCCTGGCTCAGACACTGCTTCTATTTTTGTGAATAGTTCAGCTTCGACTTTGCAGAAGTATTTTACTTACAAAACAATTTCTCTTTAAAAAATTATAATTTCTGGTTCCGGCCTGGCCCGGCTCCGGCTCTGACTCTGACTCTGACTCTGACTCTGGCTCTGGCTCTGGCTCTGTTCGGCTCCGGTCTACCCCGGCTCCTTTTCAAAATTGTTCAGCTCCATCTTTGCAGATATATTTTCACCTGCAAAAATTTCTTTAAAAATTGGTTTTTTCGGCTCTACCTCGGCTACAGCTCCAAGTCCGGGTCCGTCCGTCTGGGTCCGGGTCCGTCCGGGTCCGTCCGGGTCCGGGTCCGGTTTCGGCTCCGGCTCCGACTCACTATCGTTTATATGTTTGAGAAGGAGCCTGATCTTGGGTTGTGTTTGCGAAAAGGAAAAGTTTAATTTATTTTTCAAAAATTGTTTACCTCCATCTTTTGCAGATTATATTTAAACAAAAAAATTTCTTTTAAAAAAATTGGTTTTCGGCTCTACCTTCGGCTACAGTCCGGCATCATCAATTAGGGTCCGGTCCGGGGTCCGGGTGCCGGGTCCGGGTCCGGTCCGGGTCCGGGTCGGTCGGGTCGGGGCTCCGGGCTCCGGTCGGACTCTGACTACATTATATATGTTTGAGAAGGAGCCTGATCTTGGGTTGTGTTTGCGAAAAGGAAAAGTTTAATTTATTATAAAATGTGAATAGAACCTGGAAAGATCCTGGAAAGTTGAATTGCAATTTCGAACTTGGAAATGAATTTTTTTAGTTTGACACCATTATGGAAAATATCTTGTATCTTAAAAACCTTTCGGGAATTTTCGAACAAAAATTACACATGATGTAGAGGAGGGAAGTTTCTAACAAATAGAGTAATAAAAAAAGTGAAATTTTTTATTTTTACCCTAAAAAGTCCGGGTTGGGCAAGTACAGAGTCCCCTTAAAGTGTGAAGGTATTGCAGTCATACGAAACTAAAATTAATTAGCGTATATATTATATATATATATATATATATATATATATATATATTTATTATATGTAGTTTTTTTTTTATATGTATATAATATATATATATAAATAATAATATATATATTATATATATATATATATATATAAATATTTTTATTTTTAATATATATATTTATATTTTTTTTAATATATATATATATATATATATATATATATATAATATATTTATATATATATATTATATATATTATAATATATAATATATAATATATATAATATATTATATATATATATATATATATATATATATATTATTAGTGGTGGTTTTTGGGGGAGTAGTGGATTACAGTGCCTCCTGTATAATTTGAGAAGGATAGGGACTAAGGGAGAAAAAACTTTCTTATATTACTTCGATAATAAATATTCTTAATATTTAATTATGATTAAAAGTTATTAGAATTATTGCACGGAACTCCCTTCAAAGTATATTATAGGAACTTATAAAAATAATGTGATTTGACGTTCTAATTAACACTATAATTACTAAAGTCCGCTGTAAATACTAGCAAGATTATGGGAACGATTTAAATCTTCAGCCTCCTTTTGGGTGAGACTCAAATGAAACGAGGCCTTTTATTTGCTAGAAGCGTTATGACGTGAACCAAGGAAGAGATTAATCTCGTTAAATAAGGAAAGCTATGGAATTCATGATCTAGGTGCCATTGAAAGGTGGTCCAATGGGACAAATGTTTGATTACTTTATATATATATTATATATTATATAATATATATAATATATATATATATATATATATATTATATATATATATATATATATATATATATATATATATATATATATATTATATATATATATATATATTATGATATTTATATATTATATTATATATATATATCATATATATATACTATATATATATATATATATATATATATTATATATGATTATATTATATATATATATATATATATATAATATAATAATTATATATATATATATATATATATTAATATATATATATATACTAGGATATAATATATACATATATATATATATATATGATATATTATATATATATTATATATATATATATGATATATACACATAAAAAAATAAACGAATATACGTAATTAGCCTTAATATTTATATATATATATATATAAATATTTTTTTTTTTTATATATATATATTATATATAATATATATATTATATATATATATATATATATATATTTACAGTTGTCACACCACTCACGGGCAGAGCCTATTCAGGGAGGGGGTGTCACCTAAAATTCATCCACTAGCGTAAAGTTACGCAGATTGAGCACAGCGGGCAGGCTTAAAGTGAGGGAGGATTAAATTCAGCAGGAAACACAGGAGATTGAAGAGGAATTCCACAGAACAGATGTGGCACGAAAGAAGGAAGCACCGCAAACGAACTACTGGAGTTACCCACATCAACACAAAACTCGTGCGCAGACCACAGCACCCCTTGTGTACGAGGGCTCGTAAAGGTGGTGGTACGCGAGTGGTATGTTCCCTCGAACACCTGCGCTGCGGGTACCTATTAGAAAAGAGATGAAGCACCAACACTCGCGCAGCAAAGATAGAGGGTCAAGTGAAACGGAAGTACAGAACAGTTTTATAAGCCTTTTGGCTTTTGACTCGAACCCTGTCCAAAAAGCGGGTGAAACCAGAGCCCCCCCAGATATGAAACAGTACTCCATACAGGGCGGATGAAGCCCCTGGTTTATAGCTGGAGCAACGTGAGAAGAGAAAAAAGTCTCGCAGCCTAAACAGAAACTCCCAGTTTCTTTGACGCCCTAGCAACCGTGTGATGTGAGGTTTCCAAGACATTTTTTTGTTTATGTTAATGCCAAGGATGTTTATATTGTCAACAGGAGAGACGAGAGAACCGTCGTAAGAGATAAAGTTTAGAGGGTGGGTTTTAGCTTGCGGATTAGTAGAAGACGAGATTGCTAAATAATTGAATTTGACAAGCTGGGACGAATACAATCGGAAATTCTATCAGATCAGCGAGAAATAGAATCGGAAAGATAAGACGAGAGGAAGTTCTAGAAGTAAAAGAGAGCAGAATTGAAATAGAGTTGAAGAATGAAGGTCGAGTCATCGGCATATGGAGTGGGATATAGTTAGATGTGCAGGTGAGAAGTTCATTAATGAAAAGTAAAGAATAAAGTAGAGATAAGACAGAACCATCAGGGGAACACCACTATTAACAGAAAAGAAGAAGAAGTCGCTCCATCAACCACAGACGATATTGAGCGACTTGAAAGAAAGCTAGACATAAGTAAGCAAAGAGAAGGAGGAAACCAAAAGGAGGGGAGCTTGGAGAGAGTGACGCATGCCATACCCGGTCAAATGCTTTGGATATGTCAAGCGCCACCAAGGGAGTATCCCGTAGTTGATGAGGCTGGCCAATACATAAATCGGTTAATAGGAAAGTATATCACAGTGAACTCGACGCCGGAAAGCTATTCTGGTGATGTGAAAGAAGAGAATGAGATTCCAAGTCGTCTAAGAAGGGTTTAAGAAAGGGTTGGCAAAAAATCTTAGATTAGAATACAGGTTGAGAGCTTATAGGGCGATAAGTTAGAAGGATTCAGAGTGGTTCCTTTTTTTCGAATGGTTGACAAGTTTGCGTTGCTTCAACAGCGGGGAATGGTTGGTATTGAGAATAGAGAATATAGTAGAACGAGGGGATGGGGCCAGCTCGGAAGCACACTCCTCAAACCGGGGAGGGATGCCATCCGGGCCCCGCCTTCAATAAACGTTCATAGATCTCAGGAGCCCATGCACCCGATCAGATGTAATCACAGGCAATAGGAACATAGGACACCTGAGAGGAGAAGGTGAGGAGGAGGAATGCCAGAATCGTCCAGGGTTGATTAGAGGGAAATAGGAGGCCGAAGAGATTGGGCTTTTCAGTTGGAGAGTTGCAAACAGAGCCATCAGATCGAATAAGAGGAGGACAGGCAGATTTACAGAAGTTGTTAAAATTGCTTTGGCAAGAGGCCGAAAGATTTGTCAGTAGGGAGAACCAAGGAGGTTAGCGCACTTTCGTTTGATGGAAAGCCCGCTGTGCTCGTCGAAGAGTATCCCTGGAACGATTTTCTAGCTGAATGAATTAGCGAGAGTGATAGCGAGAAAGAAGAATTTTTTCCACCGGATAAGCGCGTCTCTACCTGAATGGCCAGAGGAACAGGCACGATCGAACCATTGGATTAATGGAGGAGAGGAAAGATTAGTCGAAAAGGAATGGAACTGCCGGCATGCCGTCAAAACGATTACAGCTCCCACCTTAATGAGAAGCCGAGCGTCATCAGAGTCAAAGGCAGTCATTCCAATTATAGTAGCGTAGAACGACGCAAGCCCCCAATCACCGTCAAAGGGCAGATAAAAACTGTGCAAGGGCAGGAAGGATCATTGTTGGAGAGAAAGTAGAAAGTTAATGAGATATAAGTTTGTGGCCAGATTTACCAATAGGAGCGGGAGCGAAGGTGGTGATTATTTATAAGGAGAAGAAGGACTAGTTGTGAAACATAGGTCAAGGTGTTCAAGAATGGTATAGGGACGATTCCGGAATGTGTTGTTAGGTTCTTTTGATTAGTGCTCCAGATCGTTGAGAATTCGGTTGAATGATTCGGCCTCTTCCCCACCTAAATACTCTTCAGATGAAATCCCCTAAATAGAGGGACCTCAGTATTTGGATTGAGAGATATAACAGTCTCGTGAGAGTAGTAAGATATTCAAAGAAGAGTGAAAATCTGTTCTGTTAGAGAAACAGTAAGCAGAAGCACAAGATTATTGTAAAAGAAGGAAGAAAAAGATTTTGAGCCACAGTGCATCGAAGTTAGGAGATTCGAGATTCACAGATGTGTTACAGGAGTGTTAAATGTTGGACATTAGCCACAAACTCCACCCTTCAGACGAAATTGTGAAATAGTTATAGTTAGATACGTTAAACGAGTTAAAGGGGATGAATTCTTAGCCATTGAGTCTCAACAAGAGCAAAAGGTTAGGGTTAGAGTTAGATTTAGTTGATAAATATCCACAAGAGGCAAAGTTTAGATTAAGCGCGGATGTTTGTTAAAATTAATATTGAAATCCAGTAGAAGATTAATAGTAATGAGATATATAGAAATATGAGATTATAATAATATTAGATATGAATATAGAAGAGTATAATAGAGATATATATGAGGATAGAGTATAATATAGAAGAGGAGTGAATAGAGGATAGTATAGATGATAGTATAATAATTAAAGTATATATGTAAGAGATAGTTAATATACATATTATGATCTATAGATAAGATTGAATAAATGTATAGTGTATATAGATATAAGTAGTAGAATATATATATATATAATTATTTATAGAAGTAATATATATTAATAAGAATAAGTAAGATATTAATATAAGTTAAATTAAGTTAATTATAGTTAATGTATTAGATAGTAGTATTAGATAGTATAATAATGTATTAGTATATAGATATAATTGATAGAATATTAGAGAATATGAATATATATATTTAATGAAATATATTATATTTATAAATGATATATATAGATATTATATATAGATTAAGAGTTAGATAAGTCAATAATGTTGTTATAAGAAACAATTTTATTGTATGAATATATAATTATTATATAAAAATAATAGAGATATGTTCGTATATATATTATATATATATATATATATATATATATATGAAATAATATATAAATATATATATAGTTATATAGTGATATATATTGATAGATGTAGAGTGTCACGCTTAAAAGTGAAGTATATAGTATATATATACTCATTATGTAGTATGTTATGTTATATAATTAAGAGTGAAAGAATAATATTATATAATATAGTAATAAGAATTTATGTAATATATATGGATATAACCAATATGTAAGAGTGATATTAGTGAGGCTATGGTTAGCTCTATATAGAGCTAGGGTGTAGATATGCAAAAGGCGGAAGAGGGTTAGATTCGGTATATTATATATTATGGTATTTAAGTATATTATATAGGGAATAATATAAGCAATAGTTGTATATAAAAATAACTAGTACTAATATATATATATATATATATATATATATATTATATATATTATAATAGTATGATATTATATCTATATATATATATATATGTTATATATATATATATATATATATATATATATAGGTAAATATATGAAAATATAAAAATAAAATAAACTATTATATATATAAAAAATAAATTATGAAATATGTCGAGTGGGGTACGCCATATATTTTTTATATAATATTAGTGGGTATATAGTATATTAATTTATTAGAAATATAGTTTTTAAAAAGTAAAGAAGGTTAAATTATAATTATTTTCGTAATCTAATTATATATATAAAAAAAACAATGTAAATAACTTTTATTTTATAGTATTTTATATTATATTAATTAGTTTATATTTATAGTAATAGTATAGTGTTGCAAACCAAGCAGAATTCAATATTGATAATTATGATAACTCTAAAAAGGTATATAAGCACTTAATATACATATTATTTAGTTGTGGAAGCTTTAAATTTCATATTGAAATGTAAAAGTTATTAATTTATTATTGCTTATTTGTTTAATTATATGTGTAATAACATTTTGATGTTGTGTAAACCCTTTTTCTTTATAATATATATTTTTAAGTAGTATATTGTATTTTTATGTAGTAATAAAATAATTTATCAATGATTAGATACTCACTACTATAGTAGTTGTTATATAGAATAAATAATACCTCATAGTATAGTTTTTTCCTTATAGATTTAGTTATTGGTATAATTCTCAGCAGGGAGAGTCCTTTAGAAACCGATGTATATATATATTAATATCATATATTATATATATATATTACTGTATATATTTTTATACCAACAAAAACAATAACATCTAATAATAATAAAAATAAAATGCAAAGTACTGACGAAAACATAGAAATGT